>JAKCPI010005212.1:0-38192 GCA_023213315.1 Euborellia annulipes | reverse complement strand
AACGTTATGATGTTGTTATTATTGATTCATTCCAAATAAATAGTTATTTTTCTAAAGTCTGACTTTTTCCTATCCAAATATATTTATAGTGGCGCAGTCGAAATGAAGCTGCAATTTACGAACTTACAAAAGTCTTAATGAATATGCAAAATGCATCTCATCTGCGAACTTGTCAAATGATTTTAAGCCGTCACAACTAATTCCTTATGATGAAGAAAATGAAACTTTGAATGCATATTTACAAAGATTGAATAATTATCTTGAAATTAAATCACCCAAGGACGATACCGATGTAGGTGACAAGCAATGTGTTCAGATTGCAATTTCTTGCCTTGGGCCGAAAATGTATCATCTTCTAACTACACTAACTGCTCCAGATTTACCAAGATTCGAGAAAATTTAAAGATTTAGTAAATATTTTAAGAATTTATATTTCACCTAAACAAAGCGAAGTTGCTGAACAGCACAAGTTTACGTTGAGAATGCAAAAGGAAAATGAATCTATAGTACAATTTCAAGAAGCTTCTCTTAGACAGATGGCTACTCGGTGTAATTTTGTTTATGGTAAGAATTGTAAGCATGCAACGGTGGATACTCATTTAAGAACTCAATTCATTAGAGGAATTAGGGATACTCAAAATTCGTGAGAAAGTTATTGCTTGAAGATGAGAATTCAAGTTTTAAAAGGGTTGTTCAAATCGCTTTGGCTATAGAAGCATCTAAAAGGAGAGTCAAGAGCTTCAGCGTGAACCTCTTTCAAGCGTAAATAAAGTTATCTAAAAACGCCGAGAGATCAGTTTCATCTAATGAAAAGAGAAATCCTGAAATGGTAAGAAGATGCTACAGATGTGGGAGTAAATATCATTTAGTCTATTCTTGTGAAATTAAGAATGCTTTTTGCACTCGTTGCAAGAGGAGCGGTCATTTGGTAGCAGCCTGTAGATATTCGTCATTTAGAGATAAAGGGGGTAATTCGAAAAGTCAAAAACAATTGCAAGAGGGGGATGTTTCTGATTCATGTTCAAGTTCTGAAGAGGTAATTAACTATGTAAATATTTTTAAGTTAAAGGAGGATGATAGATTTTTAATAAATATATTATTGGATAATGTTCCTACGAAAATTGAGCTAGATACGGGAGCTAAAATTTCTTCGATTTCTTTCAAGTTATTTAAGAAATTATTACCAGATAAAAAAATTTTTCCTACAAATATTAAATTAAGGACTTATAAATTAGAAGTTTTTGAGCCCCTTGGAGTTTGTCAAGTAAATGTTAATATTGGACGTATTACTAGGAATAATTTAAGGCTTTATATTGTTGATGACAAAGTGGATTTTATAATGGGGCGGGAATGGATTAAAGAATTTGGTGTAGAAAATTTATTGAATATTGTTAAAACAGTTAATTTTGTTAATATATTAGATAAAGAAAAATTAAAAAATCAATTGACAAAAGATTTTGCTGAAGTTTTTAAGGAGGTAGTAGGTACTATTCCGGGGATTAAAGGTAAATTGATATTGCGTGAAGGGACTAAGCCACAATTTTTAAAACCCAGACCAATTCCATTTTCAATTAGAGAAAAGGTGGAAAAAGAGCTTGAGCGATTAGAAAAAGATAATATTATTGAAAAAGTGATTCATACAGATTGGGGTTCCCCAGTTGTGCCGGTTATTAAAGATGAAAATAATATCAGATTATGTGCCGATTTTAAGTCTACTATAAATAAGAATTTGATTAATGATAAATATCCAATCCCAAGAATAGATGAAATTTTTACTAAAATGGCAAAAGGGAAATATTTTACCACTTTAGATATTTGTAAAGCATATTTACATATGGAAATGGATGATGACAGTGCTCTCATCCAAACTATTAGTACTCATAAGGGAACTTATAAAGTAAAAAAATTAATGTTTGGTGTTAAGACTGCACCGAGCATTTGGCAAAGGTTTATGGACCAAATTTTGGGCAATTTAGAAGGGGTAGCATGTTTCTTTGATGATATTATAATTCAAGGGAATTCCTTAGAAGAGAATTATAAGAGGACGAGGGAAGTATTAGAAATTTTAAAAAACAATAATTTACATCTGAAAATTAGTAAATGCAAATTTTTTGAAACAAAAATTTCTTATTTGGGTCATGAAATTGATGAAAATGGATTACATAAAAGTAAAAAGAAAATTGAAGCTATTGCGCTAGTGCCACCACCAAAAAATGTTTCACAATTGCGAAATTTTTTAGGCATGGTAAATTATTATATTAATTTTATTCCTAATGCTTCTCATATTATTAACCCATTATATAATCTTTTAAAAAAAGGGGTTCCTTTTAATTGGTCTAAGGAATGTTCAGATTCTTTTATTCAAATTAAGGATGAAATTATGAGTGAAAAAGTTTTAGTTCCTTATGATCCTGATCTCCCTCTTATTCTCACAACTGATGCATCTCCTTATGGAATTTCTGGTATTTTGTCTCATAAAATGAAAGATGGGTCCGAAAGGCCTATTTCCTTTATTTCACGGACCTTAACAAAATCTGAAAAAAAATTATAGCCATATTTTAAAAGAAGCTACTGCCATTTATTGGGCGCTACATAAATTTTATAAGTATTGTTATGGGAGAAAATTCACCTTAGTAACTGACAACAAGCCTCTAACTACAATCTTTAATCCGGACAAACAGCTGCCTCCTTTGACGGCAAATAGAATGCTGACTTATGCTCAATTTTTATCTGGATTCAATTATGATATTAAATATAAATCTTCTCAGGAAAATGTTTGTGCAGATTACTTTTCTAGATTTCCCGTTCCAGTCAGAGTCGAGGAAAACGAAACTGTTAATAATTTTATCTATCAAGTTGTTATCGATGAATTGCCTGTTACTTTTGAACAAGTTGAAGCAGAAACGCAAAAGGATGAAGAATTAAAGAATTTGTATAGGGAATTATTGAGCGGAAAAGTTAGTGATATTAGATATAAAAATAAAGAGGCTGGACTGTATTTATTTAAGGGCTGTATTTTCTACGGTGAGAGGTTAGTGATTCCCAAGTCACTTCAAAATAAAATTAAAACTGTGTTACATGAATCCCATTTTGGAATAGTTAAAATGAAAAGTTTGGCCCGCAACTACTGTTGGTGGAGAGGAATTAATGACGATATAGAGAAAATTTCCAAAGCATGCAAAGAATGTAATTTAGTTTTAAACAATCCAGCAAAAGTTCCGGTCCATCATTGGGAAATTCCTTCGGGACCATGGAGAAGGATCCATATAGATCACGCAGGTCCATTTATGGATTCCTATTTTTTAATTGTTGTGGACGCCTTTTCGAAGTGGGTGGAAGTTATACCTTCAAATTCGATTACTTCCAAAAAGACTATCGAAGCTTTACAAGAAATTTTTTCTAGATGGGGTTATCCTGAGATAATTGTCAGTGATAATGGAACTGCTTTTGTTTCTAACGAATTTAAAAATTTTGTTAAAAAACTTGGAATTGTACATAAGTTATCCGCTCCAGCTCATCCCTCTACTAATGGTCAGGCGGAACGGACAGTTCAATCAATTAAAAATGGACTTAAAAAAATGAAAAATGAAAAAGGTGATCTTAAAGAAAAATTGAATAAATTTCTCCTACATTTCCGGAAAGTAATTAATTGTTCAACTGGAGAGAGCCCAGCGGATAGAATGCTTAAATTTACCTTGAGAACAGAGATAGATTTACTTAAACCGAATATATCAAAAAAATCTGTGGTGGAGGAAAAGGAAGTTAAAGAATTTGAAATTGGGGATAGAGTATTAGCTCGAAATTATTCAGATCCGAAAGAAAAGTGGAAGTTTGGGCAGGTGGAATCGAGAGATGGCAGCCTACATTATTGGGTTCGTATCAACAATACTTTATGGAGGAGACACGTAGATCAACTGAGAAAAACAGGGTTTGAAGAGAAGGATTCGGAAACAATTAAAAATGCAGAAAATGTTACTAGTCCTCCAATAATTGGGAACAGTTTTGAAAGGAATATTTTGTTAAATAAACAAGAAGGTAATTCAAGTAACATTGAATCGCGAAATACGAATTCAAGCAACTTAGAATCAAATACCACCAGACCAGAAATCTTCGTCCCGAGGAGATCTCAAAGAAAGCATAAAGCTCCAGAAAGGCTTAAATTTTAAGGGGGAAGAATGTTATATATATAAATATTATGTTGTTAACGTTATGATGTTGTTATTATTGATTCATTCCAAATAAATAGTTTATTTTCTAAAGTCTGACTTTTTCCTATCCAAATATATATTTTATAGTAAAGATTAGCCAAAAGTTTTTGCGAGAAATGCATTATTTGGAGATAAATCCCTCGACACTGTATTCCTTTAAACTTCATTTATAAAATGATAAAAAAAAATTGATTTCAGCAGATTGCTAGACCTCTAAGGGATAGATTCTTAAACAATTTCTCTTTTGCAGGTTTGTGTTTCCCCAGTGCAATTGTGATCAGTGCTCAGTGTTCAGTGTTCAGTGTTCAACTAGTGCAATCAACTGGATCAGCTCTACGAGTGCGTGGATGGATCAGCTCTACGAGTGGCAGGCAAGCAGCTTCGAGCGACCGTCAACCCCTCAGGAGGTGAATATTTTATTCTCTAGACATTCGCACATAAATCCAAAAATATATAAATTATGTTATTCTAATTTAATTTTTTTCTTTTGTTACAGATTCCTGAGGGTCAACAGAACAAAGGTATTATGCATGGTGCAAGAATTTTGAAGGGGGTAGATTAGATTAGCTTTTGAGGATGTTCTTCTTTTCAGCTGACACAGAGAGAGAGAAAAAGAGCCATCCCGCCGCGGGATTTCATCATTATTTTAGTACCCAGGGCTTAAGGTGTGATTGCTAAACGAATGCAAATTTAATTGTATTCACTTTTCGATATTTATAATTTAGAAAATTTATTTTCACACCTTAAATGTAGTTTAAAGATTTAAATCTAGAGGGGTGGAGGGTGCACCATGCCAACGAACCAACGAGAAGGATTTCTTTTTGAACTTGCTGTTACTTTTCGTGAATCCAATAGTGGAGAAATCATCGAGAATACTTTCATTTTAAACCTTTGTTGGATATTTGTCGTCGTTGTTGATGTTGTTGTTGCTATTAGTTTCAGGTGTCTATTCTAATCTTTTAGCTAATTCGTTTTGTTAGGATGTCTTGATTTGTTCTTTTAATTTAGGATCCATACAGAGAGCTAAAATAAAAGATATTCTCGCTGATTTATTCCATGAACGGTTAATAAGGAGATGCGGTCCAGATCTGATTGAAAGATTGAAGCCCAGGTTCCAAGTGTTCTTGTGTTTTGAGAAAAAACGTCTTTTGTTGGCGCATTTGGGAGTCTGATATTTTTGGTATCTTTGAGGGTGGGTTTGAGGTGGCTCTATGAGTAAAGCGAGTCAGGAAAGTGTTGCCGTTTCTCCAAGAATAGCCTGGAGGCTTTAAATTGCAATCCTTGAGGCAACGAACCCGAGAGCTCCACCGATCTGATGGTGGAGACGGGGTTACAAATACTCTCTCTATTGTCTCCGTATTTTGTGTTAGGCTAGGTAGGATCTCTTCCAAGATTAGCCCGTTTTCTCGTAATCCAAATAATCAAGTTCATTCTCACTGATATGATTTCCTCAGACTCATGGTTTACGGTTTCAAAATATATATATATATATTCATCAAATATATATATTATATATAGTATATAATTTGTATTCGGCAAGCAAGAGATAATTATTTAAAACCTTCTTGGTGTTCTTTAGGACTTTATTTTCATTTACCACACACTTTTTGTTGTAAATGAAAATATTTTTTTTGGTATTTATTTTTTTTTATTTAGTGTTTATGTGATTGGAAAAAAGTGAGAGAAAAAAGAAAATTTTCAATATTTTTTGGGAAATTTAAGGTAAACATAAATAAATTAGAACACTTATTCATAATTCTTATAAATTATTTGAATTAAGGCTAATTTAAATTTTTTTTTCAGGTCAGGAATTATAACATGTTTAATAACACAATTGAGACATTTATGCCCAATTGCACCGTATGAGTTAAGCATTATTTAACCCTAAATAATACTTAACTTTCCAAATTTCGTTGTATCGCTTGCAAAGTCAAGCTTAAATGTCTAAATTTTAACTTAAATCTAAGCTCTCGATTTCGGGGGCTTAGCGTATGCTTAACCTAAAAAACAATTTTCTGTTAAATAAATGACATCTATTCCAAATTATATTGATAATGTAATATTAATTATCTAATAATAATAAATTTTTTTATTCGATCTAGATTTTTTTTTATAAAAAACATGAACAATATGAACTCTATTTTCGAAGATGATCTAAATATTATGGAAATAAAGGATTTTGGAATTTTTTGGAAATAATAAAATATGTATTATAAAATATATAGGTACCCCGTATATATATATATATATATATATATATATATATATTTTATATTTGGCCAAAGCCTAGATATGCAGTTGAACTTGATGTCTCTCGTAAGAGAATATAAAATAAAACTTCTTATTTGTCACATAGTTTAATATAAGACAAAACGATATTTTGTAGGCTCTACAGGTTTAATTTATTTTAAAAAAATTTTTAAACTAACAACAGGACTCACCAATGAACTAATTATTATTAACATTGCAATTTTTCTATTATATTTTTATATTTAAATATAATTTAATAGATAATTTTCTAAAGAGGTATAATTTGATGTTCAATTCTTTCCTTATTAATTTAAATAAAAAAATTATAATCAAAATCAATATTTTGTTTTCTATTTTCTTATTTTTCTGAAATTAATTAATATTTATAAACGATATGCAGTTAATTTAATTTAAGAATATTCAAATAATAAACAAAATTATTATTATTAACATCTGTCAATTTTATCAAAAATCACCAGAATATCACTAAAATTTACAACGTTGCCATGTTGCACATTTATAAAATTCTTCTTTACTATTCCATGATTAAAATCTTGCGGTTCAAACAAACAATTTATTTAAGAGACGCTTTAGTTTAAGCACACTTAGTAAAGAGAGGCATAAATGTCAAACGGTGCAATTGGGCATTAAATATATTCCATAAGTAAATAATTATTGTCGGAAAACTAAAAGAGATAATTTTTTTGATGTTTACTTTTAAATAATGAATATTTGTGTGAGAGAAGAGAAAAATCTCGCAAATGAAAGGTAAATAGTACACTAACTTGATATTATCATAATTAACTGATTAGAGTCAATACTAATTCAATTTTTTACTTTTTTTAGGACGACTTATTTTCACAAATAAATAATAATATTTATCTAAAAGAGCGACAAAATATGTTCACACTATACATCTGACTTTATATTGTATTTAACTTCACAGTCCATCGATTCTAAACTTTTCATTTGCCTTGTTCTTGTAAATGATCTTTAAAATATAGAAAAAGAAATTCGATGGCTGAGTGGTAATTATTTGGATTAGGTAGATGTAGGCAGCCAGCAAGAGATACAAAAACTACAAAAGTCTTTCAATCTTGGCCAGTACTGTCGTTTCGGGCCCATTTGCCACAAAATTAAAATACAGCCCATGCACCTACGGCAATTCTCATATACATCTAATGGTATATGCAAATTTAATCATTTATTTTTGTATGAACCGAAATTGCATCTATTTAAGCAACATTAACAGTTTATCGCCCTGAAGATGGGATCGATGTGATTCCGAAACGTCGACAATAATTAAATAAAGTTTTTGTATCACTTGCTGGCTGCCTACATCTACCTAATCATAATAAAATATAGAAAACATGAATGAAATCTCAGAAAATTGACAATTGACAAAAAACCGTCCAGAAAGGAATTATATTTGGGACTCACTCATACATTTTGCAAATTATTTCCTGTGATAAAATTGGAAGTTGAAGTTGCTTAAGTTGAATTACTTAGAAGAAAACAAAATTTCATCCATGTAAAAATTTCAACATTCAAGAATTGAAATTGACTCATTTGTGCCTGTTTCTGGAGGGTGAGATTATTTCGCACCTTTCAATCCCGATGTGGAGATTTCTCGAACATTAACGAGCTAACATTCCTTAATCTGCAGCTTGTCCTTGCTTAGCTATTCGCCTCCTCATTCAAGAAACTTTTCTAGGTATCATTTGGACATCATTTACTAATATTAAAATACTGGTAGATCGAAGAATGTCCTAGAATTTGTTTCTTTTTATTTCCTAGCACTTTCAAGATACAGTGAAAAATAAATTTTTTTAAATGACCACAAGCTGCTAGAGTAAAGGCCATTTAATCACTGGCCTGGGCTTTAAAAGAAGATGAAGATAAATTTTTTTTGGGGAGCTTGGAGGGAACCTCAACGTGGTGGCTCCCTAGTAACTTTGTCTTAACTAAAGGACTCGGCAAATCCTTCCAAACAACAAAAAATACTTCAAACAGAATTGTGAAAAGATGAAATTATAAAGCAGCCCGATAAAAAATAAAAATTGTGTATATTGTTCCAATTTCAGGGATTCCAAAAAAGGACGCTCTATTCCCTTCAAATTTGAATCGTTTCTTACAAAATTTATATGAACTTATTATATGAATTTGGCATGACAAGCACAGAACATAACTTTCAATTACCGAAGGTAAGAGAAAATTGTGTGCTGTGAAATCATCACACCAGATTTCGATTTTTTATTACATAATTTCTAGAGGAACCACGAGTGGTTGGATGAAGCTGGATCCAGAGGAGTTTCTCGGGGAGGGTGGGGGGTAACCTGGTGTGACTGGTCGCACAGCAATTTCGGTAATTTAAACGCGCATTCTATACTTGTTTACTAAAATATATATACAAATCAAATTTTGAAGTATTAATTTTTAAGATTTTACATTAAAAATAAAATTTTTTCCGAAAAAAAAATTATATTTTTCTCAAATCTCGAAGGGGGGTTAATTACCTCCTTTGTCCGGGGGGGGGGGCTTGTATCCGCGCTTGTGGATAGGGCATAATTTAAAATAGATGGCGTGTTAAATTATAGATTTTCTCTTAAAATTAATACTAAATTCTACATACCAGCGTTTCTTAAACCGTGGTCCAGCAGTTTTGTAAAATTTTTAAAGAGATAATTTTAATTTTTGATAAATAAGTTAACATTTCAATAGAAATTTAAATAATTTAAAAAAAAAATTTTTATTCTACATACCAGGTTTGTGAATCGCTGCTAAAGGCTATTCTATCAAATTCTACTACTCACGGACTAAGAGACTCGCCGGTAGATAATTTTATGATTTCGATGAATAAAAAACATCTCAAAAAAATGACTAAAAACATATTCCCATAATGTTCCTCCGTCTATAAACTGAAAGCAAATACTCACTCTGGCTGACTTGGTGTTTTAAAATAACGATAAAAAAATACACCCACCTCAGATAATAAATGTATCTGGCATTCACTGCCACCAAAATGATATCATTGAAATGATATAATAATATCTTTTAAAGATAAAAATTATAATTTCAAAAACTGAAAAATAAAAAAATTTATTATAGTGCAGTAAAATAAACTCTCCTTGTGCACGGATGACTTTGAAGCGCAAGGATTGTGTGCAGAGGGAGAGGGAGGGGGAAGAGAGCTTTACCTTCTTTCACCTATACTCAATTGATCATATGTAGATTTATTATAATTTCGTGGCTGTATATAAAATCGTTCGTAATAGGAAGAGGTTAGCAGCCAAATAAAAAGAGCCTCTATTATTAAATAAACTCTTTAATCCGGACGTTTCGGCATAGGTTCACTCTGCCATCATCAGCTTTCCAAGCTAGAAGTCATCAAACATTCACATAACATTTCATTATTATAACATGGCAATTACATTAATATTTACAGTATAAAAGTGTTACATGTATTACTTACAGTGCATAAGTCTTAAATAGACATATATTGAACATTAATAATAGAGTTGTCTGGAGTAAATAATACAATTGATTGATATTACCAATGCATTTAGTTAGTGAATATTGGACAACGTTAAATACCATCAAGTGGCGGACAAGAGAGAAACGAGCTCAATGAATTAGATTTTTTAAATAACGTCTTTATATATAATTAAATTATTTCAAGAAAGATAAGGCTTATAGATATTATGATTAAATTTATTTAAAATATTTATTTCTAATTATAAACCTTTTATTAAAAAAGTGCTCAACTCTCATCGATCAAAAGGGAGAACATTTATTACAATTTTTACCTCCGTTATTTATATTATTATACGAAAACAGGAGTCAATTGTCACTTAGAAGGGCAGTATAAAAATTGCTTAACCCCACGCAATCTGTCTGAAAATTAAGGGCTCTATCTCCATATTTTTTTATATAACATTTTTCTGCTATCAACCTTTTGGACAAATGATCAACTACTGCCAGGGTGCTGATATTACCAAAATCGAATTTGTGCCCCGTCTCAAAAGCATGGGTAGCGAGCGCAGTTGTTAACTTTTTATTTTTAACCGATCTTTCATGATCGGAGATTCTCACCCCTTGATATCTACCTGTTTGGCCTATATAGACCTTACAGGGGGATGGGCAATTTAAGCAGTTAATCATGTAGATGGTATTATTCTTTTTGCTTTGTGGAATGTTGTCTTTATTATTAAAAAGGAACGATATGTTTTTTTGTTGTTTAAATGCTATATTTATTTGAAAGTTATTTAATAATTTTTTAATTTTTTCAGACACACCTGGGATATAATTTATTGAGAAAAATGAACTTTGAGTATTGACATTATTAGGCACATTGGCTGTATTGGTGACATATTTATTTTGAAAATTTAGTATGACTTTGTTCACAAAATAATTGGGATAGCCATTTTTCCTGATTGATCATTTGTCCAAAAGGTTGATAGCAGAAAAATGTTATATAAAAAAATATGGAGATAGAGCCCTTAATTTTCAGACAGATTGCGTGGGGTTAAGCAATTTTTATACTGCCCTTCTAAGTGACAATTGACTCCTGTTTTCGTATAATAATATAAATAACGGAGGTAAAAATTGTAATAAATGTTCTCCCTTTTGATCGATGAGAGTTGAGCACTTTTTTAATAAAAGGTTTATAATTAGAAATAAATATTTTAAATAAATTTAATCATAATATCTATAAGCCTTATCTTTCTTGAAATAATTTAATTATATATAAAGACGTTATTTAAAAAATCTAATTCATTGAGCTCGTTTCTCTCTTGTCCGCCACTTGATGGTATTTAACGTTGTCCAATATTCACTAACTAAATGCATTGGTAATATCAATCAATTGTATTATTTACTCCAGACAACTCTATTATTAATGTTCAATATATGTCTATTTAAGACTTATGCACTGTAAGTAATACATGTAACACTTTTATACTGTAAATATTAATGTAATTGCCATGTTATAATAATGAAATGTTATGTGAATGTTTGATGACTTCTAGCTTGGAAGGCTGATGATGGCAGAGTGAACCTATGCCGAAACGTCCGGATTAAAGAGTTTATTTAATAATAGAGGCTCTTTTTATTTGGCTGCTAACCTCTTCCTATTACGAACGATATGTAGATTTAATAATAATAATAAAAAAAAAAAAAAAAAAAAAAAAAAATAATAATTTTTAAGAAAACAGTTGAAAAAATCTGTTGTGAGTGGTCGCACAGCACACAACCTTCTCTCATCTTCGGTGATCAAAAGTTGTGTTTTGTTCTTGTCACACCAGATTTTTTTTGTGTCGACATATATTTAGTTCCCGACAGTACGGAACATTAGAATTCAAGATGTAAAATTTATAAACAGAAAAATATTTATATTTTGTTACCATGGCAACCATTTCTCCTATTCTTCCTATGGAGTACAAGAGTAAAATGGTCTTCATACAATTTTGAGAGGAAAATGAGAATATACATTTGAAAGAGCATCTAAAAAATAATTGATTTTTGAATTTTAATCAAAATCGTTAGAGCGAATTTTGAGAAAATCGGAAAAACTGAAAAAGTACATCAGTAAAGTACTAGTACTTTTTGGCCAATTTTGATTAAAAGCTTATTTTCTCGGTCCCGGGGGGGTGTTTAACTTAAATATAAAATTTAAAGCCTCATAGCTCAATTCCTCCATGCTTAAAACACACACACACAGACAGACAGACAGACAGGCCATGTCGCGAAAACCACTTTTTTGGATTCAGGGGACCTCAAAACGTGAAGATCCATCAAAATCTCGACATCGAATTTTTGACATGAATCCAATACTTTCTCTTTATATATATATTACATATATACATAGGTAAGAGAAAGTAAAAATTGAATATTTTAATGAGTTTTATTTGCAGGTTCCTAATTTACGCGAGCGACCCGAACACTAATATGATGATCCCTTGGGATACATACACGGCGCCATTCAGTGGTCGCCTCTGGCTGGTTGTCATCTGCACTATCTTCTCCATTGCCATTACGCTATTTATTTTCTCAATTTTCTTTGGTAGAGATATTTGGGAGTATGAGGAGATTATTCATTAAGATTTCGTCAATTGTGTCTTCTCAATATATAGAGCTTTTTGTAATCAAGGTAATTATAATTTTCTGAAATGTGTCCATTAGTATGGTCCATAATTTTATGGGAAAAATATTTAACTGCCTTTGTTCCACTATGCAAACTGAATTACCAAACCAAAATTTGGAGCAATTAGAGCAGGGCTTCTTACAGTAGTGAGCCACGGCCCCTTAGGCGCAAATGTAATAAATAAATTATTATTGTTAAATAAGTTTAAATACTTGGATTACTTGATTTATTTTTTTTCACACTATTACTGATAACATTAGTAAATGCATGCAGATACGAAATTCAGAATTATAAATAGTTTTTTAACCAATGTGTATTTAAAATAAAAAAAAGGGGGCCGTGAGATATTGGCTTGGGTTTCAATGGGGCCGCGACTTCAAAAAGTTTAAAAAGCACTGAATTAGGCTGAACGCACACCAATTGAGCAAAAACGTTTTTGACTAATCGTGCTAAAAACTGTTTTTTCAATGCTTTTCTATGACGCCTCCCCCGTTTTATAAAATAATACAAATACAAAAAAATTTAATGATAAAAAATATAAATTTATTGTTATTTCTAAAACTAGCAATCATTTGGAATATTGCTCACTGTTGCTAATATTCGCGCCTCCCCTTAGACTAGTCCGCGCCTCCCAGTTTGGAAAAAGCTGGTTTAAAGGTTATTTTTTATGTAAATCAACCTGGGGCCCAAAATTTGTGATATAGGGAAGGCGGAGAGGAATTGGAGTGATATTTATTTAGTTCCGGATTCAAATTAACATTAATAAAGAACTGACAGCTGACAGTGCAAGTAACCCTTAGGGTAGTTACACCATGAAGCACCATCACCACTGAAAACGATTTCACAGCACCCAATCAGCCCTTATAAGAGTGACGGATGATGTAAGATTGGCCATTGATCGGAAACAGTTGACGATTCTTGTAATGTTCGATCTCAGCAAGGCTTTTGATCTGGTTGACCACTCCCTTTTGATTGATTCTTTGATGGGATTAAATTTATCTAGGTCTGTGATCGACTGGTTCATATCGTATTTAACAGGTCGGAAACAGAAGGTAATTGACAACAATGGTCACAGCTCCGGATTCCTTCCGATTGTCTCGGGCGTTCCACAGGGTTCGGTGTGCTGGGACCTCTTTTGTTTTCAATTTATATTAACGATTTAAGTCAACACCTTTGTCATTCTAATTATCACTTGTTTGCCGATGACCTGCAAATTTACATCTCTTGCTCTTACGATGATCTTGGACCTGCGGTCGGTAGACTTAATGAAGACATAGGTAGAATCGTCAATTGGATCGAGGGCAGAAACTTGAAATTGAATATAGGGAAAACTAAGGCTATGGTCCTTGGGAGTAACGCCTATATAAATAAATTACTACATATTCCACCTATTTTAATAAATGACGTAAAGATTAATTATTCAAATTCGGCCAAAAATTTAGGCGTTACTCTCGATAGTACTTTAAGCTGGAAGGAACATGTTCTTAATATATCAAGAAAAGTCTATTCTAGTCTCTTTCAGCTTAAAAGAAACAAGGATATCCTTCCATAAGGCCTTAGAAAACTCTTGGTAAATTCCTTGATTCTGCCTCATTTCGATTATTGTTGCCTGGTGTATCACGGCATGTCGGGTGAGCAGAGCACGGTGCTCGAGAGGGTTTTGAATGCATGTATTAGGTTCATATTCGATCTCCCTATTGACCAGCATATAACCCCCTATTATAATAAGCTTAAATGGCTTAAATTGAAAGAAAGGCGGGAACTTATGATGGGGTGTTATGTGTTTGGGCTATTGAACAATAAAGAGCCAAAATACCTGTTCGAGAATTACGTTTTTAGAGTGGAGATCGGGCGAGTAGTTCCTAGGGCGTGTCCTCTGGACCTGCGTATGCCTGTCCATAGGACGACGACCTATGACCGCTCATTCTTGGTAACATCGATAAGGTTATGGAATGGTATCCCGAATGACATCAGATCGGCACGCTCGTTGGGAGTTTTTAGAAAAAGGTACCAAGAGTACCTGATAAAGAGACAGGAGCGGACGGTAGATGGATGATGGACGGTGGAGAGAGATAGATTGAAAATACTTAGTTCTTTATTATGTGTACCTTTTTTTTATGCTCTATGAGGCAAATTGCCTCAGAGCAAATAAATGTTTTATTCATTCATTCATTCATTCATTCCAAAAAATATTATTATTTTCGTAATCAGCAGACCAAAATCCTAAAATTGTTTAAGGGGGCTCGGGAGCGAAGGTGTTACGCATGTTTTTCCCGCTAAGATAGCGTAGTGTATCATTAAAAGTATGTCCAAATATCAAGTAATTCAAAAATTTGCCAAGAGATGTCAGAATGGTAGCTAATAATATTTAATGCATTTGGTTGATTTTCATTGATCTTTTAACAATAAATGTTATTATATATTATGTATCTTTTATAAAAGCATAAAAATATATAAATATAGGCAAGATATAGGCTAATAGGTGATCAGCTGTTAGACTAGCCTGTCATCTATTGCAAGAATGCTGAACTAATTTGACAGTTGATTTTTAAATAAATCATCTAAGCAAGTTTAATAAGTTTAATTATAGCTCGACGGCCCAATAATCTCTTATGAATTTAATTCATTAAAAAAAAACCGCATTGAAAAATTCATTATAATAGTCTAGTTTTTTTTAAAGTACGTTTAGAGGTCGCTCCTGAACCCCCTTAATAAATCCCATGCCGCAGAATCAGTGTTGCCCTGTTAGTCCACGATCCCAGGTCCATTTTTTACAAGTTATTACTATCAAGCTCATTTCCCTTCCGTGAGTAGCTTCATTTTGATGAGACGACCAACTCAACAATTCTTGATTGTGATCGCTAACAGGAATAGCAGGGATATAATATTCAAATTTGACTTGACGCTTCTCAAAAATTTATTATTATTTATGGGTTTTTTCATTAAATCTTAAAAAATTATTAACATTATGGAAACAAAAATATTTGTCCTACAAAATATAGGCCTATGGTTAGATCAGAGTCCCCCACTTGCAATATATACATTTTCGAAGTGGAGAACTCTGATCAAACCTTATATATTTTGTAGGACAAATATTTTTGTTTCCATAATGTTAATAATTTTCTTAAAATTTAATTAATAATTAGATATTACTTCATGTACCCGAAAAAAGATATAAGGGTGTGCCGCCGGGAGTTGAACCACGGATCCACCGATGTATATAATATCTTAAATATTATATATAATTTCTTATTTATAAATTAGTTAAAATTGAGGTCGTCTCAACTATGCCAACTGGATAGCACCAGGTTGACGGAGGAATTTGTGGCGCCAAATCCGGGTCCAATCCTCCCGATGGCTAAATTTGCTTTCCAACTGAGTTCATATACCCGAATGCCGTGCTGTGGTCTAGTGGTAAGGGCACACTGAGCGCAAATCGGTGGATCCGTGGTTCAACATTGGCAGAGGTGTTAAATAGACTTTACTCTAAAAAATGTGCTATTCAAAATTATTAAAAATTCAAAAAATTCAAAATGGCGGCCAATTAATCACATTTCTATTGTTCGGTCCGACAAAGTTAGCGATTGAAATTACGACTAGTTCTACTTAACCTAGAGCTTTGAAATTTTATACACCTATGTAACTCCCGTGACAATGCAATATTTGATGTGTCTCATCTTTGTAGGTGAATTAATTACAAAATGGCGGCCGATCAAAAAAAGTGGTGGGGAAGTTTTATAATCAAAATTTCTCCTATTTATAATTAATTTAGAGTTTTGAGCATTGGCAGAGGTGTTCAATAGACTTTACTCTAAAAAATGTGCTATTCAAAATAATTAAAAATTAATTAAATTCAGATTAGCGGCCAATTAATCACATTTTCATTGTTCGGTCCGACAAAGTTAGCGATTGAAATTACGACTAGTTCTACTTAACCTAGAGCTTTGAAATTTTATACACTTATGTAACTCCCGTGACAATGCAATATTTGATGTGTCTCATCTTTGTAGGTGAACTAGATTACAAAATGGCGGCCGATTAAAAAAAGTGGGGGTAAAACTTTATAATCAAAATTTCTCCTATTTATAATTAATTTAGAGTTTTGAGCATTAGCAGAGGTGTTAAATAGACTTTACTCTACAAAATGTGCTATTCAAAATAATTAAAAATTAATTAAATTCAGATTAGCGGCCAATTAATCAATTTCCATTGTTTGGGCCGACAAAGATTGCGGATTGAGATTACGACCAGTTCTAGTTAATCTAGAGCTTTGAAATTTTATACTCATATGTAACTCCCGTGACAATGCAATATTTGATGTGTCTCATCTTTGTAGGTGAACTAATTACAAAATGGCGGCCGATCAAAAAAAAAAGTGGGGGGAAGTTTTATAATCAAAATTTCTCCTATTTATAATTAATTTGGAGTTTCGAGCATTAGCAGAGGTGTTAAATAGACTTTACTCTACAAAATGTGCTATTCAAAATTATTAAAAATTAATTAAATTGAGATTGGCGGCCAATTAATCACATTTTCATTGTTCGGTCCGACAAAGTTAGCGATTGAAATTACGACTAGTTCTACTTAACCTAGAGCTTTGAAATTTTATACACTTATGTAACTCCCGTGACAATGCAATATTTGATGTGTCTCATCTTTGTAGGTGAACTAATTACAAAATGGCGGCCGATCAAAAAAAAGTGGGGGTAAAACTTTATAATCAAAATTTCTCCTATTTATAATTAATTTAGAGTTTTGAGCATTAGCAGAGGTGTTAAATAGACTTTACTCTACAAAATGTGCTATTCAAAATAATTAAAAATTAATTAAATTCAGATTAGCGGCCAATTAATCACATTTCTATTGTTCGGTCCGACAAAGTTAGCGATTGAAATTACGACCAGTTCTACTTAACCTAGAGCTTTGAAATTTTATACACATATGTAACTCCCGTGACAATGCATTATTTGATGTGTCTCATATTTGTAGGTCAATTAATTTCGGTCTATCAAAAAAAAAAGATGGGGTGGAATTTATAATCAAAAATTTATCTTCTTTTAAAATACAAATTGTCTTATTGTATCGTGTATATGTATATATGTCGTAGACAAATCGTGAAATTAGACAGTTCATGAACTGTCTAGACATTTCATGAACTGCAGCCAGATCGTGTAATGGTCAAACAGTTACATGATCTGGCTAAAAATTTTAGACAGTTCATGAAATGCAATTGGGCCTTAGACAGATCGTGTAATGCTCGAGAATTACATGAAATGTCTAAATTTTTTAGGCAGTTCATGAACTGCCTAACAGCAGTTTTGCCGATCGTGTACTGTTTGTAAAGCAAATAAAGATCTCGAAAAAAGTCAATTTTTTTCAATATTATTATTATTATCGATTACTAAATTTTCCAAATCTTCCTCACTTTGTAAATCTTGAGTTAAGGTGCGCGTCTCGGGGTTCTAATTTTGGGAGATTCCAGCGGCCACAAATTTGAAGCTATCTACCTCAATTTTTTTTTAAATTAAAGCTATTTAAAATGTCTACAACTTATAGAAGCCCTTTTTTTGATTTTCGAAAAAATAAAATTTTTTTTATTAGATTTATTGCATTAAATTACAAACAGTACACGATCGGCAAAACTGCTGTTAGGCAGTTCATGAACTGCCTAAAAAATTTAGACATTTCATGTAATTTTCGAACATTACACGATCTGTCTAAGGCCCAATTGCATTTCATGAACTGTCTAAAATTTTTAGCCAGATCATGTAACTGTTTGACCATTACACGATCTGGCTGCAGTTCATGAAATGTCTAGACAGTTCATGAACTGTCTAATTTCACGATCTGTCTACGACATATATAACCCATACGTATTAATATTTTATTACAAAAACTAAAAAGAGTTAAATAAAATAATATAAAAAAAAATTTAAAAACAACGCTTTTATAAATGTACTAAAAAGAGAAAAATAATTATGTATAATTTCTTTAAAATTATATTAAAAATTAATATATGTTACTAAAACTAAAAGCGTTGGGCGCGCAAATTAACAATCTCTTGCAATTTCCATTGCACAGGATATACTATCCTTAAATCACCGATACATGAATCAAAAAAATAAAAAATAAATTAATCTAACTAGTACATTTGAGTCACTTTGCCTAACTACCCGCCATGTCTATGGTATGAAAATGTATTCATAAAACATATAATAGGCCTATTTATACAATTAAAATTTGCAAATCCCGCGCCCAACGCTTTTAGTTTTAGTAACATATATTAATTTTTAATATAATTTTAAAGAAATTATACATAATTATTTTTCTCTTTTTAGTACATTTATAAAAGCGTTGTTTTTAAATTTTTTTTTTATATTATTTTTAATTCAAGGGCTTTATAAACTCTTTCCAAATTGCAAGTTTCAACAAAATTGTTCCATAATTTTGAATATTATTAACGAGAGAAGTTCAGTTTTTGTGTTTGAGTGTCAACACCAGATGAACGCTTGGATCTATCACCACCAATTTTTTTTTAATTCAAGGGCTTTATAAACTCTATCCAAATTGCAAGTTTCAACAAAATTGTTCTATAATTGTGAATGTTATTAACGAGAGAAGTTCAATTTTTGTGTTTGAGTGTCAACACCAGATGAACGTTTGGAGCGAGCTATCACCACCAAATTTTTTTTTATACCAGATTTTCTTAAAAATTCGTGTGCTCTATCTCTAAATTCAGAAGTTGCATATTTCAATTAAATTAACGTTTCTAATTGATATTTATCTGATTTAAAATAATAATAAATAGATAGGTATAGGCCAGTATATCATCAAGAAATACGAGATAACATAAAAGTGTCCCTGGCAAGCAAAAGGGATAGAGATAATATAGTCAAAAAAAAAAGAAAAAAAAAAGGGAAAGAGAGAGCTATAAGCAACTCTTCTTTTGCTGCAATCGACGTTTTTAAAATTCAATAGAAGGTATTGAAAGAGAGAGAGCGAGGGGGAGGGGGGGCTCTAACTTTATTTCAACTGGGGAATTTAAATAAATAAAAGAGCTGTCATTAAGTGTCTATATAGAGTCCCTTTTTTTTCTATCTCTCTCAATGATTAAATATAGGGTAAATCACTAGTTATGGGCACCCTGTGTTAAGTTCTGATGGACGTATATTCTTAGAATTAAAGCCCGGATTTTTATGCAGGAAAAAACCATAATTGTTAAAAGTCCCGGAATTGGTCAATTGAGTCAATACATGTAAATTTATGTATCATATTCTCACTAAATAAATACGATGGCACACATTGCCAGGACATATGATACATAAATTTACATGTATTGATTGCCCTATTGATCAACTCCGGGACTTTTAAAAATTTTGAAGGACTGAAGATGGGCAGATGGAATTCACCCGAAACGTCTCATTAAATTGTATTAATCGGATGCTTTTGTTTTTTGAGTGCACCTGCTCCTTTTTTGTCTATAGAAAAACAGCCACTGACTTCATTGATATACCATATATGGACCCTGTTATGCAATGGTGTGTCAAAGACCAAACACCGAGTTTTGAGAAAATCAACATTAAAGTTTTTTGTTTTGATTAGATTATATATAATTTTTTTTTTGTCAATTGTGCAAGTAACATTAAAAATAAATTTTTTTAGGACATATTTCATAAAAAATACTATTAATTATAGCATTTGAAACAATATCCCGTCCTTGAATCAATTTTGAATTTTTTGGTCTTTGACACACCATTGCATAACAGGGTCCATATTATGCAGAAAAAGTATTAAAATATTCAATATAAGACAAAAATATCAAGTAAGGTAAAGTAACTAAAGATAAATCATGCCCTCGGGCTTGGTGTAGTTGTTAGCGTGCCTGCGTTGTACACCAAGGGTCGTGGATTCCGTTTGGAATTCTAAGACCAGAATGCGAATGTTCGCACCATCGTTATGTCAGGAGTTGCCAAGAGCCCCTCTAAGTTCAAGGCAAACATAACATTTGGTCTGATGAAGCCGGAATAATCGGCAGAAACGTCGACTATTGTATTTAAGAAAGAAAAATATTTTTTCTTTAATTGCTTTCGCTTACTCTCCTCATTGCTATTTTTTACTTTCTCTTACCTCTATATATATATGTTAATATATAGAGATAGAAAGTATTGCGATCATGTCAAAAATTCGATGTCGAGATTTTTTTAATTTTAATTGAAACTCAAAACTAAATGCGTTTCAAAATTAGATTCCGTAAAACTGTAACCGTTTATCGCTTAATCTTCTTCTATCATCGCCTTATTCCCGTGGTGCGGGGTCGGCGGACTATTTTCCTCCATTCCCTACTACAAGTGTTTTTGCAACCGAGAAGGATTGATTGAACAGGCCGGCCCGTCGCACGGACTGGCGCCTGTTGAAAATATATAAGTAAGAGACTGATATGCAAAGATCAGATCGAGTCCCAGCTCTTTAGTCGGCATCCATGTGTCCACGAGATGTGAACCACTGAGAAATCACCTATTTACACGGGACTGAAAAGTCAAGGGCGGAAACAAGCTGTAACAAAGCGAGAGAGAAATATTTCATCCGAATTATGGTAGATACTTGAAATGATGACAAACTTTTTCCACTATTTTCTACTACTCTAGAAATATTATGATTTTGATTTGAAGGTCGGAGTTGCCCATAACTATTTACCCTTTAGGAGAGATTTAATAAAAATACTCCTTAAATTAACACACCTGTGCTGTGGGTTCAGCGTGAACGATGCACACAAATTGAGCATGGTGACCCTCGCCTGAATGCACCCAACTTCGTTCAACTTCAAGTTCTGGCGAATCTATAACAGAACAAACAAAATACAACAAATTATTGTTAATGTTAAATGACAACATGAATCTTTTTATATTTGTATTTGTAAATAAAATTAGAATATCATTAAGGTAGATTAGAACAGATCTTTTGAAGAAGTAACAGCGCAGTGTATATTTTATTGCTTTTGCTATTTTATCAAAGTTCTGTCTGTCTGTCTCTCTTTGTAACGCTCCGAAATTGCTGGGCAGATTTTTTCCCGGATGGTTTTAGGCTATATTTATTGTCAAATTAGGGGTAGGGAACCCCGGAACCCCTTATCAGGGGTTCACAAATCTGGAATTCTTCCCATTGGAAAACATTGTTTTCTCTTTTAAGAATACCAGGTAAATACAGGAAATGGATTAAATTCTTCTTCCTCCTTAAAATTTTACCTTTTTTTTTGATAAGCTTCAAATGACGCTTCCTCAGAATGTAAATAATTGAAAAATGTATTCCACACCTCAGAGAGTTTATCTACAAAATAACTTTAACATAGGTCCCAATGGTATTATATTATTAAACCGAGGCTTGGGAGGTCACCAATGGACCAAGCCTGGACCCAGACTTGGCCCAATGGTTAATAGACTCACGGGCAAATCAAATACCTTAAAAAAGAGTCATACCACTATAACAACCGTGTACGAGGCACTGAACAAATGAAGAACAAATCCAAAAGCTCGAGTTCAAATCTCTCGAGAAACAATTTTTTTTTTTAATGTGAGGTTGATTGCTGAGTAGATCTTGTAGTAAGGAAGAAAGAAAGAGCGATTGCAGCTAATCTAACCTTGACTCGCATAGTCTGTTGATCCTTATAAAATCCTTTACACAATTGCGCATTCGACATTTTGAGGAATTTTGTTGACACGCTTCAGCCCTGAGGATGGTCGCAAATCTGTCCGAAACGTCGGCTTGAAGCGATTAATAAACGAAATAAACTTAGCTGCAATCGCTCTTTTCTTTCTTCCTTACTACAACTTTGTATACAAATATACAATCACATCACAGTTTATTTAAATTGTATTAAATTTGTAAGGGAAAAGTGAATTAAATTTGCATAAAAAGTAAAAAAAAAAAAAGACTTTTCAATATTGTGAAATCAAGCATTGAGCTCATCCATCCCCTTTCCACAAGTTCATGATGTGTTGTACTTCCCCACCTTCGTTGCTTACTCATAGATAATCTCAACTACCCCATTCCTCCAAGCAAAAAGAAAAGAAAAAATACTTTTCTGACCAAATAAGGACACGAGCCTCGGTGACGATTCTCCACCCTCTCGCTTACTCATCGGTGATCACATACCTTCTCCACTTCTACCCCTATCGTCAAACGCAGAAGAAGGGAGAGTGAGCCCTATATAAGGCGCTGGGTCTGAGGGCTCATCATCAATCATCTTATATTTGACACCAATCACTATTCAAGGGGGTCTCTCAGCATTCCGCTGGCCCTTGTTCAGAAATCATTCAAGATCAATCGATGAATCAATCAATCATCATGATCACACAACCATCCACTGTTCAAGGGGGTCTCTTCGGCATTCCGCCGGCCCTTGTTCAGTATCTCACTACATCAAATTTCAGTCATCTTTGCCTAAGGGGGTCTCTAGGTGAATATGCCTGCCCCTACTAGATAAACTCCTTCATATCTTAAACCATCCAGCAAAATCCAATCAAAAGTTTGACTCCGCACTAAATGGGTGCAAAACCTCCGACATCAAAAAGTTCTGCCAGAACGAGAGGCCAACAAAACTCTACATGAAAATTGGATCCTCGCCACTGACACCCCCAAGATCATCGTCAACAGCACGGAGACCAATTTTTGTAATCAGATAAAAACCATTTATATAAAAAAAATGTAAAATAATTAAATATTGATTCAAAAGTATTAAAATAAATAAATATTGTAAATGTAAATGTAAAAAAAAATCTTTCAGCAAACCGCGAAGCAGAATTATTTAAATTTAATAAAATCATTTTTTGTTATAAAATTCTAAATATTATTTACCTTATTCCCAGCCATTATAATTAAAAAAATTAACCAATAGCACATTACAAATTGATTAAAATGATATGGGATTTGTGTTAAATGTTTTTAATATTAAATGTTTAATAAATAAAGTATTAGAATCTGGGGGAAAGTTGTTCGTTTGGCTTAGTTCCACCATTTATTTTTTTTTTTACGCTTTCATCTAGAGATATCAACGCCACCACATATTAGAAAATCAATTTTTTAATTTAACCCACTCACACCCCTCTTTTTTTTGTTTATAATACCTATCATATATGAATGAATGAATGAACGAGGCGAGTTGATTTTTCATCTAGGCAAGTAAATTCATACCAAAAATGACACAAAAAAAAAAAATGATTAAGCATTTGAATAAAAAAAAATCCTATTTGAGAATATTAAACATGAAATTGTTTGTTGCCCGCAATCTGGTCGACTGGTCAAAAGAACTATAAAGTAATCAATCAATCCGATGGGGATTGGGATTGGATTGGAGCCGCAACAACAACAACAGCCATATGCAATCTCGATATAAATAAATCAATCCCTCGGGTTATTATTATTGAATCAAATATTGTTTGCTTTTTTGTTTAATATCAACGCCTAGAAAAAGGAGGGAAAATATAAAAAATAAAACACTGGGATGGATGGACAATTGCAATGAATATAAATTTTAAAAAATACACAGAATGAATTCTACTTTCTTTTACCTATATATGTTAAGTTTAGATTCATGTCGAAGATTCGATTTGACGAAAATACACGTTTTAGAAAAATTAGATCTTTGTGTTTTAATAGGAGAATAAAATTCAAGTATGATACACAAGGTTTTTTTTGTTTCATTGATTTATTTATTTAACATTAACACTTTATACGTATTTCGACACCATATGTGTAAGAGTACTTTGTCACATATGGTGTCGAAATACGTATAAAGTTCGTTCAATGCACATTAACACTTTATACGTATTTCGACACCATATGTGTCAAAGTATCTATATGGTGTCGAAATACGTATAAAGTGTTAATGTGCATTGAAACGAAAAACCTTGTGTATCATACTTGAATTTAATTCTCCTATTAAAGCATAATGTTTCAACTAGAGCCAACAGTTACCAGTTTAAAATTAATCTGTGTGTTCAAAATAAAGCAAGAAGGAAAAAAGCTACACCTACCTCCCCCCCCCCCCCCGAGATTCGAGAAAAATATTAAATTTTATTTTTAATATAAAATTTTAAAAATACAAATTTGATTTGTATAGATATATTGTAGTAAACGTACAGAATTCACCGTTAAATTACAGAAAGAAAATAAAAATTGTGTGCTGTGCGACCAGTCACACCGGATTGCCCCCCCTCCTCTGGATCCGCTCTTGGCTTACAGTAGAGTGAACTGACAGAATCCGTCACGTAATGTAACAAAAAAGCGTTACAGAGCTCGAGCGCTGGCGGAGGAAGGCGAGACTGGCCGAGGTCACGCCTACAGGCTGTAGAGAATTCTCTTTCTATATTATTGGTAGGGGTGGCCTCGCCAAAGCTTCAGCTAGTCTCGTCAAGACTTCGTCTAGTCTCGCCAAGGCTTCGGCTAGTCTCGTCAAGGCTTCGGCTGTCTCGCCAAGGCTTCGGCTAGTCTCGTCAAGGCTTCGGCTGTCTCGCCAAGGCTTCGGCTAGTCTCGTCAAGGCTTCGGCTAGTCTCGTCAAGGCTTCGGCTAGTCTGATTTTTTTACATTACTTTTTAACACCCATTTGTTTATTTTAAATGTTTTTAAACAATAGAGACCTGAATATCACTATTGTTTAGTCTTATAAATATTTTTTAGATGATTTTTCAAATGTATATTCTCATTTTGCACTTAACTTCATTTTTTTTATACAATATTTTGTAAGATTTTACTTGCGAGATTTTATAAAATAAAGAATAATAAATA
The DNA here is from genome assembly GCA_023213315.1 of Euborellia annulipes. Classification (NCBI taxonomy): domain Eukaryota; kingdom Metazoa; phylum Arthropoda; class Insecta; order Dermaptera; family Anisolabididae; genus Euborellia; species Euborellia annulipes. The sequence continues at coordinate 12,811 of JAKCPI010005212.1, read as the reverse complement.
TTAATTGGGAAAAAGAATTTAATAAAATTAAAATATATTTAAATCTCGCATTTATTTATAAAATATTGATATAAATTTTTAATTGGTTTCAATTTCCTTTTATGGCAATTAGCGATGCTCCAAGTGCAACTCAATAAAACTCTATTTAAACAAAATCCATACATATTTAAATACAAGTGTGATATATCATTTTACTCGGGAGAAGGTCTACTTTCAGAATCTTTCAAAAAATATGCAAAAAAAAAAAAAAAATACGTCTCTGTTCATAGAAAAGATAATATTTGTTTATAAATTTTAGATTAGATCGACACAAAAATCTGGTGTGACAAGCACAGAACACAACTTTCAGCTCTGAAACCAATCACACCAGATTTTTTTTTTTAATTTCTCCTCTTTTTATTATAAGATTTTTATAAACGCTAGCGTTCTATTATTTTTTATTATTATTATCACCAACACAGCGTTTTTTTTTTGTTTTTTTTTTGACTTTGTGTTAATCATAAAATAAAATTTTTATTGTTAAAACGAAAGGCGCGCTATAATAATAAAAAAATAAAAGAATTAAAATTTCCTTAAGGTTGAAAAAGAGTTAAATAACCAAAGGGTGGATTTTATAGCCAATGAATTGGAAATCAAGAGAGATAAAAATGATGGTCGATTCTCTCTTCTTTTTTTCTTTTTTTTCTTCCTCTTCACTCACTCACTTCGATCTTCTAAACGGCAGGAAATCAACCTAACAATAATTATGTGTTAGTGTTTTATTTATTTATTTTTACTTTCTCTTACCTCTATATATATGTTAATTTTCAGAAAATTATTCAATTAAGGGTATTAAAATCGCGTTTTTAATCTTAACTATAAATAATTGGAAAATGAGAAATCACTAGAGGCATGTTAAAAACTGAGAACAATATTTATTTAGTATGAATTGAAGAATTGAATCATTTTAAATTTATTTTAAAAATTATATTTTATCAATTTAAAAAATTGAATCTTATTTTTTTATAATTCGTCATATATATTAAATTTCAACTTTCCAATTTTTGTCGTCACGGCTTGTGACGTCATGGCTTGTAGCGTCACGGCCTCTGACGTCACGGCTTGTAACGCGACATGCTGATAGAAGAGCGAAAAAATTTGAGAGGATCAAATAAAAGTTTCACTTTAAAAACTTCTTTAGGATTTGAATCAGTAACAATGTACATATTTTCGACAGTTTCAGCCAACGTTTGAGTTTAGAGGCTTCAGGAGGCCACATTGAATCTTTGGTCCGAAAATACTGAGCCTTATTAAAGTATTTATTAGGCTCCGACCGAAACAAGATTTTCAACCGAAACCGAATTTCGGGCTCAATTCCTTAGTTTCGGCCGAAACCGAAACTTGTATTTCCTATACAAAATTCCTATAATAAAAAAATCATTTTACCTTTTTTTTTTGGGATTGCAATTTGATCTTTTTTTTCGTGCGAGTCTCATCCCATCTTGTCATAGTCAGGTTTCGGCCGGTCGAAAGTTTCAGCTGGTTTTTGGCCGAAACCGAAACCAGGCCGAAACTGAATATTCGGTTGGTTCCTAGTATTTATTTATGCAGTCTTTTTTAAAAGTGTATTACATTCGTGAGCGTTTTACTTAATAGAAAACTTTTTTTTTCTTAATTATGATTAATTCAAAAATAATTAAAATTATTTTTTTTTTTATATTTATAGAAAATATAATATATATATATAATAGCGAAATGTCCGTCTGTCTGTCGGGGCGAGCGCTCCCCTTCGCCCCCACCTGGATACGCTACTGGACGTTATGGAGAGTCCAGGAAAAATACTCGGGTCCCAAAATTCCTATGACTTTTTGAGTTATTAATTCCTAAAGTTACGATTTCTTCCATATAGAGAAATATTTATGTATTTTTTGCATATGTATTCTATAAATGTAAACAAATCCTCAATCTGCCCTCGGGCTTAACATAGTTGGTAGCGGGCCTACCTTGTATACAAAGGGTCGAGGGTTCGGATCCCAGGCAGTCCGATGATTTAATTTAAGCCATTTGGATATCAAATGGCTTAAATAAAAATGCCTGGACCCCTAATAGAAAGAAATATTCACAAATAACGAGTATCGTTTAAAGCAGGGGTGGGCAAAAGCCGGCCCGCGGGCCGGATCCGGCCCTTTTGCTTACTTTATCCGGCCCGTTGAAAAATCCCTTTTATGCGATTTTGTTGAAATCAACAGTATTAGTGTGCGTAGAGTGCATATAAATAATGAAATACAGTATATAAATAATAGAGAGTATTATAATTTCGAACAGCCGTAACCATATCCCTGCCCACGGGGCGTGGTGTAGAGGTTAGCGTGCTAACCTCATATACCAAACGTCGCGGGTTCGGACCCCAGGCAGTCCGATGATTTTATTTAAGCCATCTGGATACCAAATGGCTTAAATAAAAATGCCTGGACCCTAATATATATAAATTCATAAATAACGGTTATCGTAAATGTCTTATATGGCCTGAGCTGCCGAAAAGACAGTGTGAATGTGTGTGTGAGTGTGAGTGTGAATGAGAAAAAGTGTGAATGTTTTTTATATAAAAAAAAAAAAAAAAAAAAACCATATCCCTACTTTTATGTATGCAAGCATACTAGGTCTGTTCGATTATAATCTTTCATTTTTCTTTAAAAATTACGGGACATACTCGTATTTTAGTGGGCACAAATTGTTCGCATGTACACCCAAGTAAGACAATTTATTATTACTATTATCTATTATAATAGACCAGGCTTGGTCTATTCGTCTTCCCAAGGATCGGTTTAATAATATAATACCATTGGGCCAAGCCTCGGACCAGGCTTGGCCCAATGGCCACTACTCAAGGCTTGGCAAATGACAACTGATGACAACTGGCCCAAGGTTCGGCCAATTGTCAGCATTGGAAATTCCTACCAGGGTATTAACTGTCAAATTTCTTTGTCCAAATGCTTTAAAATGATACGTATAGTGTTTTTGCCAAAAAAATTTCTTGGGCAGGGAAAAAACTCCACCCAAAACATTCGGGTGTGGAAAGCGTACGCGGTATAGACCTCCGGCCCGGGAGACATTTTGAAAATTTCATTTTGGCCCGCGCTTAAAAGTATTTGCCCACCCCTGGTTTAAAAAGTCTTAAATGGCCTAAGTTGCTGAAAAGACTGTGTGAATAGGAAAAAAGTGTGAAAACCTCTTTTCATTCTTGAGATATTTTGTTCACACACACACAGAGAGACAGACCATGTCGCAAAAACCCCTTTTTTGGATTCAGGGGACCTCAAAACGTGTATATCCATCAAAATCTCGACATCGAATTTTTGACATGAATCCAATACTTTCTAACATATTTGGACCCTGTTATGCAAATGTGTGCCAAAGGCCAAAAAAATTCAAAAGTGAGTTAAGCACGGAATATTATTTCAAATGCTATAATTAATAATATTTTTTATGAAATAAGTCCTAAAAAAATTTATATTTAATGTAAAAGCTTAAAATTATCTTTACAATATTTCAATGCAGGATTTTCATTTTGCAAAAATGATTTAAGTACCTAACACGTTGTTTTTTTATGATGTTAACAACATAAAAACTTATTTAACCTATATTATATATTGTTTACCTTAAATAAACCAAAATCCTTTTTTTTGCAAAATGAGAAATGAATTCGTAGATGTCAAAATTTAATTTTTTGATATTATTCCTGATAATGAAAATGAGGATCAGAGCGATTTCGATATTAAGACAATTTCATTATAATTTTGATTTACTGTTGCCATGTTCACTTCCATTCAGGAATTCTTTGTATTTTAAAATATTAATACTATTTAAAATTGATTAATGTAATTTTGATAAAAAGTTTCTAAGCTATTAGTATTAAATATAACCATAAAAGAACTTTAATAATATCTTCGTTTTAATTTTTGAAGAGACTTTGAAGCATTTTTGCAAATATATATTGGACTTAGAGAATTTTGCAATCATGTGTCAAGGAACTTTGAAGCATTTTTACAAATATATATTGGACTCAGAGAATTTTGCAATCATGTGTCAAGGGACTTTGAAGCATTTTTACAAATAAAATATTGGACTTGGAGAATTTTGCAAAAATATTTTTTTATATTTTATTGTTTTTCTCTAAATTAGTCGTATTTTTAGAGATAATTTATGAATATCTGCCATAATTACAGTATTTACTTGCACAATTGACAAAAAAAAAATGACATATAATCTAATCAAAACAATTTAAATCAGAAAAACTTTAATGTTGATTTTCTCAAAACTCGATGTCTGGTCTTTGACACACCATTGAATAACAGGGTCCATATATAGGGAAGAGAAAGTAAAAAAAAGAAGAGAAATTCTTTAAAAGGTCTTGATCTATTGTTTTAATTTAAACAAAAGGATTTTTCAATTAGCCCCCCCCCGCCCCTCCCCTCTCTCAATCACTTACTCTCATTGAGAGATTATTAGCTCTGACGTGAAATCGATTAAAAAAAGAAAAAAAAAAGATTTTAAAGAAAATTGCTTCTGTCAGAGAAAAAAAAAGAACTATCAAATCTTGATGATGACGTAATCGATTATTCCCTCTCTCTGTCTGTCTGTATTTGAACAAAAGCGATGAATTGAGAAATAGCTCTCTCTCTTTATACATATGAGAGAAAATTCTCCCAAAAAAAGAGAGTACTTAAAGGTTTTTATTTTTATATACTCTTTTTTTTTTTGACAATTGTTAAAATCTCTCTCTTTTGATCACATTCTTCTAAATGGTGTAAAGGAAAGAAAATGGAAGATGAAAGAAAGAATGATCATTTTATAATTTGTCCATCTCCCCTTCTCCCTTGAATTAATAACCTTTTGTGAAAGTTGTGTGTTGTGCAAGTATATTAAAAAAAAAAATCTGGTGTGATTGGTTGTACAGCAGACAATTTTCTCTTACTTAAGTTGTGTTCTGTGCTTGTCACACCAGATTTTTTGTGTCGACATGTATTTAGTTTCCGACAGTACGGTACATTCAAATTTCAAGATGAAAAAAATATTTATATTTTGTTACCATGGCAACCATTTCTTTTCTATGGAGTACAAGAGTAAAGTGGTCTTCAGAAGATTTCAATCACAAAATGAGAATATACATTTTAAAGAGCATCTAAAAAATAATTGATTTTTGAATTTAAACAAAAAATCGTTGGAGCAAATTTAGAGAAAATCGAAAAAAACTGAAAAAGTGCATCAGTAAAGTACTAGTACTCTTTGGTCGATTTTGTTCAAAAGCTTCGTGTCACGTCCCATGGGGGTGCCTAACTTAAATATAAAATTTCAACTTCCTAGCTCTTTTCGTTTTTGAGATATTTTGTTCACAGACACACAGACAAACCATGTCGCGAAAACCACTTTTTTGGATTCAGGGGACCTCAAAACGTGAAGATCCATCAAAATCTCGACATCGAATTTTTGACATGAATCCAATACTTTCTCTCTATATATATATTACATATATACATAGGTAAGAGAAAGTAAAAAAAAATGAAATAAAAACTTTTAACCTGTTTTTTAAGACGATCTAGTTATTTACAACGTAGTAATTTACACGTAAATAACTGGGTAATTTAAACGTCTGTAAATCAACTCTGTGCGCCAGTCACACCAGATATACAATTAAAAATTTCTTTAATTTGTAAAAAAAATCATTCAAGTAGGCCTAACAAAATTACATTATAAAAAAAATAAACGGTTATAAAAAATCGTATCGACATTTCGGTCACGTCTTCCAAACCATCATCAGAGCACAATCTAATTAATGCAAGCGATAAAGAGAGCGGAATAAAAAAAAAATTTTTTTTATTTTTTTTTAAATTATTCAATCTGTGGTATTTTTTTGTTAACTCTCTATATGCTTATTGTATAGCTACGTCACCACCACCACCACCAAAAAAAAAAGTCCAATCTCCTATTAAATAGAGACACAAACCCTATTCAGAAAACCTTGTTCAATTTTAAACTGGCCATGTTATATTCTAGCATGCATGCAAGTTCAATCAGTAGAGAGCGAAAGAGAGGGAGATAGGAAAAAAAAAAAAAAAAAAACATTTTCTCGGTGGATGAACATTGAATTTAAAAAAAAAATAAAAAATAACCCCGAATCACAATTAGAAAATGAAATTTTCAATGATTTTTTTTCCTATACGTATATTGTAAGTCAAATAAAAAAAAATCTGGTGTGACTGGCGCACAGCACACAATCGGTAAGAGAAAGTTGTGCACCGTGCTGGTCACACCAGATTTTTTGTGTCGAGATATATTTAGTTTCCCATAGCACCTTGCATTTTAAATGTTGACTGCTTCAAATAAACTATGGTTATTTTTCAAAATTTTAATCTCATATTTGGACATTTTATACACAATATAGAATCGTAAATAAATACAAAATTTTATAAGAATTGGAAAAAAAATTTTTAAATGCGTAAAAAGTTCCAAAGGGGACCCCCTTTTGAATCGAAATTAACATACAAATCCCTATAGGAAATTAACATTGGCTCTATGGAAGGAAGAGGCGGAAAGGGAATTTAAAAAGAGTAGAGACAGATTGATTGATTGATTGATATTTATTAAAAGCTCTGAGCTTTCACTCGTGGAGCAGTGTTATGATCTTACATAATTATAACATACTCTCTTCCGTCTTTAAATACAATTCTCAACACTACATTCTCCTTTAACAATTTACACACCATTCATCACATCCCCCACACTTCTTCCATTAACATTCTTTAACATATAAATTTTCCTTACTTTCTCTCATTCTCCCCCCCCACATTCCCCTCTTCTTTCCTCAAAAAACAATCCCACCGCCATGGGCAATCCTCGTTACTGCCTCTCAAGCAAGTGAGCTCTAAGTCCTGCCTTAAACCCCATCAGCCCTCTCGACCTCCTAATATGGCTGGGGATGCTGGTCCACAACTTAATAGCTCTGATCTCGAAAGAATTGGCCAGGGTCTGCGTCCTGTGCACGGGAAGTAGCAGGTCGAGAGCATCTGTGCGAAGGGATAGGGAACGAATTTCTTTGGCAAGCACGAACCTTTTGTACAGGTATTCAGGCTGCTTAGATTTTAGGATGTTGAATACTGAAATGCCTAGAAAGTAGTTCCTGAGATATATATATATATATATATATATAGTTTTCTCGGAAACAATTAAAGACAGAAATAAAATAAAAATAAATGGGAATTTAAATAATAATTGATTTTTTTTTTTTTTTTTAACATTCACACTTTTTTCTCATTCACACAGTCTTTTCGGCAACTCAGGCCATATAAGACATTTACGATATCCGTTATTGATTTAATATACATATATGGGGTCCAGGCATTCTTATTTAAGCCATTTGGTATCCAATTTAATTGATTTTTAATCTAATAAAAAGAAAGATTTACCATGGCAACCATTTCTCCTATCTTTCCTATGAAGAACAAGAGTAAAGTGGTCTTCAGAAGATTTCAACATCAAAATGAGAATATACATTTTAAAGAGAATCTAAAAAATAATTGATTTTTGAATTTTAATCAAAATCATTAGAGCGGATTTTGAGAAAATCGAAAAAAAACTGAAAAAGTACATCAGTAAAGTACTAGTACTCTTTGGCCGATTTTGTTCAAAAGCTTTGTGTCACGTCCCATGGGGGTGCCTAACTTAAATATAAAATTTCAACCTCCTAGCTCAATTGCTTCATGCTTTAAATTGAACACAGACACACACACACCGACAGACCTTGTCACGAAAACCACTTCTTTGAACTCAACGTGTATTTCCATCAAAATCTCGACTTTGAATTTTTGATATTATTCAAATACTTTCTCTATATATTACATATATAGGTAAGAGAAAGTAAAAATCATAAATAAAATCTATATATATATAATTCGCTAATGTCCGTCAGTTTGTCCGTCTGTCACGCTCTATTTAGTCAACTTCCCGTTGGAATTTTGAAATGAAATTTTATATACATAAAGAGGACCTTCTCGGGATTACAAGAAAATTATTTTCATCCCGAAATTTCTATAACTTTTTGAGTTATTAATTCTTAAAGTTACGATTTCTCCCATAGGAAATGTATAGAGAAATATTTATGTATTCTTTGTATTTGTGTATTCTATGAATGTGAACAAATCCTAAATTGGAATGGAATAATAATAATGAATTTGATGAAGCTCAGGAACCTTCTTTATAATTTCCAATAGGATTCGAAGAAATATAAATATTTTTCTCTGTTAATAAAATTTATATCTTGAATTATAATATATCGGCGGAAACTAAAAACAAAAAAATCTTGTGTGATAAGAGAAAGTTGTGTGCAGTGCCACCACCAGATTTTTTTTATTGGAATAAAAATAGTAATAATAATGAGAGCGAAAGAGAAAGGAGATTGGGCCAGTTGACTGGTCAAGGCCAACGAGATCATAAAAGACGACAATCGGGAGTGACGTCATCGCCAAAAATAGAAAAGCCTCCAGACGGCTGTGTCTGGCTGGCAATCTACTAAGCAACCTGAAAATATTTTCTCCTAAAACTTAAATTTGATTTCTGTCTATTATTTAATTTTCTCTTTGATAATTCAAATGCTTTGAAACTACTGAACGAAGTTTTTTTTTTAATACTTTGCCGGATGTCTTGAATTTAAAAAATAATATTCAATTCTAAGTCTTTAAAGAGAACTTGAACAAAAAAATTAAAAATATCAAAGGCGAGAAATGAAATGAAAAAAAAAAAAAAAAAAAAAAAAAAAAAGATTCTTTTTGTGATATTATAGAATAAAAATAAGCATCGCTTATGTTTTTATTTTATTTTTTTTTTTTTTTTATACGACACCCTTAAAGCTTAACTGATCCATATAATATTACCTTTATTTTTGTTGGTTTCACTTATATCTAGCAGGATTCAAAAAAAAAAAAAAAAAAAAAAAAACGAGTCGGTGATAAAAAGAAAGTTTGAAAAAGAAATTTTTTTTTTGTCTCTTCTATCTATTTCGTCTATCCTTTTATTTATTTATTTTTTTTTTTTTAATCGTAAAAAGAAGAGACGCAAGATATAATAATCTTTCACTCATCTTCTTCTATTCTATACACATAAAAAAACAAACTTTATTTGAATGGTTGTTTGTTATTCAGGTAGAAATGAGAAAAAAATAAAAAATAAAACTCAATGACGTCAGCAACACTTTTTTTTAATTTTTCTGCAAAATTTCCAAGAGAAATCATTAATCTGTCTTTTCACTTAAATTTATAGTATAAGAAAGTTTTGAAGCATTTAGATGTTAGACCTAAATGACAAATTTTTTTTCTGTACTTTAGTTTCTGAGTTTAGTTCTGATAAGAGTGACACCTAAAATTTTTTCTTTCATTATTTTTCCCGTTTTCTCCGTTTGGGCTGAAGTAGTTTCAGAGTTGTAGATAATTCAAAAGTGAAATAATTAAATTTGACTGCCCGTTTCATCAGCACCTAAAGTGTCTAAACTCAATCTCCAGAAGTTTTTAGGAAAAAACTGATGGTGTTTTTCCAAAGAATAGCTCAAACTTGTATGTTGGCCTTAGAGCAGATTTTCAGATGGAGCAAGTATAAATATATAGAGTCAGTGGCGTACCGAGGGGGCGAGCGAGGGGGCGGTCCGCCCCCCGCCCATAGGCCCCCATATATTTATAAAAACAAAATTTAATGAAAATTTCTCTTTGAGAGGCCCCGGGGCCCTCAGGGCTCAAGTAAAAACGGAAAAATTTAGATAAAAAAAAAAAAAAATTTAATGAAAATTTCTCTTTGAGAGGCCCCGGGGCCCTCAGGGCTCAAGTAAAAACGGAAAAATTTAGATAAAAAGAAACAAAATTTAATGAAAATTTCTCTTTGAGAGGCCCCGGGGCCCTCAGGGCTCAAGTAAAAAGGGAAAAATTTAGATAAAAAAAAAACAAAATTTAATGAAAATTTCTCTTTGAGAGGCCCCGGGGCCCTCAGGGCTCAAGTAAAAAGGGAAAAATTTAGATAAAAAAAAAACAAAATTTAATGAAAATTTCTCTTTGAGAGGCCCCGGGGCCGGGCTCAGGCTCAAGTAAAAAGGGAAAAATTTAGATAAAAAAGAAACAAAATTTAATGAAAATTTCTCTTTGAGAGGCCCCGGGGCCCTCAGGGCTCAAGTAAAAAGGGAAAAATTTAGATAAAAAAGAAACAAAATTTAATGAAAATTTCTCTTTGAGAGGCCCCGGGGCCCTCAGGGCTCAAGTAAAAAGGGAAAAATTTAGATAAAAAAAAAACAAAATTTAATGAAAATTTCTCTTTGAGAGGCCCCGGGGCCCTCAGGGCTCAAGTAAAAAGGGAAAAATTTAGATAAAAAAAAAAACAAAATTTAATGAAAATTTCTCTTTGAGAGGCCCCGGGGCCCTCAGGGCTCAAGTAAAAAGGGAAAAATTTAGATAAAAAAGAAACAAAATTTAATGAAAATTTCTCTTTGAGAGGCCCCGGGGCCCTCAGGGCTCAAGTAAAAAGGGAAAAATTTAGATAAAAAAGAAACAAAATTTAATGAAAATTTCTCTTTGAGAGGCCCCGGGGCCCTCAGGGCTCAAGTAAAAAGGGAAAAATTTAGATAAAAAAGAAACAAAATTTAATGAAAATTTCTCTTTGAGAGGCCCCGGGGCCCTCAGGGCTCAAGTAAAAAGGGAAAAATTTAGATAAAAAAAAAACAAAATTTAATGAAAATTTCTCTTTGAGAGGCCCCGGGGCCCTCAGGGCTCAAGTAAAAAGGGAAAAATTTAGATAAAAAAAAAACAAAATTTAATGAAAATTTCTCTTTGAGAGGCCCCGGGGCCCTCAGGGCTCAAGTAAAAAGGGAAAAATTTAGATAAAAAAGAAACAAAATTTAATGAAAATTTCTCTTTGAGAGGCCCCGGGGCCCTCAGGGCTCAAGTAAAAAAGGGAAAAATTTAGATAAAAAAGAAACAAAATTTAATGAAAATTTCTCTTTGAGAGGCCCCGGGGCCCTCAGGGCTCAAGTAAAAAGGGAAAAATTTAGATAAAAAAGAAACAAAATTTAATGAAAATTTCTCTTTGAGAGGCCCCGGGGCCCTCAGGGCTCAAGTAAAAAAGGGAAAAATTTAGATAAAAAAGAAACAAAATTTAATGAAAATTTCTCTTTGAGAGGCCCCGGGGCCCTCAGGGCTCAAGTAAAAAGGGAAAAATTTAGATAAAAAAGAAACAAAATTTAATGAAAATTTCTCTTTGAGAGGCCCCGGGGCCCTCAGGGCTCAAGTAAAAACGGAAAAATTTAGATAAAAAAAAACAAAATTTAATGAAAATTTCTCTTTGAGAGGCCCCGGGGCCCTCAGGGCTCAAGTAAAAAGGGAAAAATTTAGATAAAAAAGAAACAAAATTTAATGAAAATTTCTCTTTGAGAGGCCCCGGGCCCTCAGGGCTCAAGTAAAAAGGGAAAAATTTAGATAAAAAAGAAACAAAATTTAATGAAAATTTCTCTTTGAGAGGCCCCGGGGCCCTCAGGGCTCAAGTAAAAAGGGAAAAATTTAGATAAAAAAAAAACAAAATTTAATGAAAATTTCTCTTTGAGAGGCCCCGGGGCCCTCAGGGCTCAAGTAAAAAGGGAAAAATTTAGATAAAAAAAAAACAAAATTTAATGAAAATTTCTCTTTGAGAGGCCCCGGGGCCCTCAGGGCTCAAGTAAAAAGGGAAAAATTTAGATAAAAAAGAAACAAAATTTAATGAAAATTTCTCTTTGAGAGGCCCCGGGGCCCTCAGGGCTCAAGTAAAAAGGGAAAAATTTAGATAAAAAAGAAACAAAATTTAATGAAAATTTCTCTTTGAGAGGCCCCGGGGCCCTCAGGGCTCAAGTAAAAAGGGAAAAATTTAGATAAAAAAAAAACAAAATTTAATGAAAATTTCTCTTTGAGAGGCCCCGGGGCCCTCAGGGCTCAAGTAAAAAGGGAAAAATTTAGATAAAAAAAAACAAAAATTTAATGAAAATTTCTCTTTGAGAGGCCCCGGGGCCCTCAGGGCTCAAGTAAAAAGGGAAAAATTTAGATAAAAAAGAAACAAAATTTAATGAAAATTTCTCTTTGAGAGGCCCCGGGGCCCCTCAGGGCTCAAGTAAAAAGGGAAAAATTTAGATAAAAAAGAAACAAAATTTAATGAAAATTTCTCTTTGAGAGGCCCCGGGGCCCTCAGGGCTCAAGTAAAAACGGAAAAATTTAGATAAAAAAGAAACAAAATTTAATGAAAATTTCTCTTTGAGAGGCCCCGGGGCCCTCAGGGCTCAAGTAAAAAGGGAAAAATTTAGATAAAAAAGAAACAAAATTTAATGAAAATTTCTCTTTGAGAGGCCCCGGGGCCCTCAGGGCTCAAGTAAAAAAACAAAATTTAATGAAAATTTCCCTTTGAGAGGCCCCGGGGCCCTCAGGGCTCAAGTAAAAAGGGAAAAATTTAGATAAAAAAAAACAAAATTTAATGAAAATTTCTCTTTGAGAGGCCCCGGGGCCCTCAGGGCTCAAGTAAAAAGGGAAAAATTTAGATAAAAAAGAAACAAAATTTAATGAAAATTTCTCTTTGAGAGGCCCCGGGGCCCTTGGGGTTCAGGGATATACGGTATTTTAAAAATATTTTTGTGTATGGAGGAGAGGGATATTTAAAGATGAGCCCCCCCCCCAAAAAAAAACAAATTCAATATAAGGCCCCCTCTTCTAGTGCCGCCCCAGGCCCCCAACTGGCTCGGTACGCCTCTGTATAGAGTCTATCACTTACTGTATATTTATATCAA
>JAKCPI010005211.1:0-215612 GCA_023213315.1 Euborellia annulipes | reverse complement strand
ATGACCTTTATTAACTTCTTGATTCGCTGTAGTTTGTTTTACTAGTTACTGTTACTATCGAAAGCTGTTTCTTGCTTTTTGCCCTTGGCAATAGCTTCCACATCGATATCCAACAATAACCTTGTTTATAAACAATCGGGCGAATTTCAAAAGACCAAGATCTGCGTCTATAGTAACGATATCAGACTTATCCTCAAAAAAAAGAAGAAGAAAAAACGTTATTATGAAACGAGAGTGAGTGTCCTCAAATGCTTGGCCATCCATGATTCAAATAAATCGAGGGATAGTGTATGAGTTTGACTCAATTTGTTCATTTAAAATATGACAAATTTACTTATTAACATGTGTAAACCGTTGGGTATCCCTCAATTAAAATATAAAGAAAAAATCACAAAAAATATAATTTTAAATTTATTCGCAAATATTTCAACCCACATAATCATAATAAACATTATCAAAGCGGTTACAACAACGCAAGGGCGGATATAGGGGGAGGGTAAAGGGGTAATTACCCCCCCCCCCTCTCCGAGATTTAAGAATTTTTTTTTTTTTTAATTAAATCTCATTTCTAATATAAAATTTAAAAAAATTTGATTTGTACAGTATTTATATTGTGAGTAAGAAAAAATTGTGTGCCCCCCCCCCCCCCGAGAAATTCTTCTGGATCCGCTCTTGCAATAACGGCTAACTAAAATTTGTTACATTCATAACAATATGCCATGAAGGTGCCGTTTATTGCTGGCGATGCACGTTTTGCGGATTGAAATATTTGCGAATAAAAGCAAGCTGGACACATAAATTTGTGGGTTTTTTTTCTCGATTTTGTTTATCTTTATATCCATCAGTCAGCTTTAAATATAATTTTAAATTAAAAAGAAAAACAAAATCTAATAAAACATTTGTATATTAAAAGAATTTAAATATTAATAAAAAATAAATATTAAGATTTTGAAGGCATCATACAATTGCCGTCAGGATATCTCTTCCGGAACGCTTGGATTAACTCAGGATCTACGAGACGAACTCCATCTACTTGATTACCAAGAGTGATCCTAAAAAATAAAAGGGAATATTTTAAAAGATTATTAAGAAAATTAGAGATAGAGGTGAAAGAAGAGTTATTATTCAATAAATATTGTTATGAAATACGAATATATATATAAAAAAATTGGATTAGAGGGGCGTGTAATAAATGGCAAAAGATCCGCTTTTGAAGATTCACCAATGTAGGAGAAATGAGAGAGCTACCTAAATTTTTAAAGGTTTGTAATTAGTAGAGCCCTGATGTTCATGCACAATCAAACCTTAAAATATGCATGTATTAATGCACTATAATATATAAACGAGATATGCACAATAAAGGGGAAAACAGTAAAAATATGCTCTATCACAAATGGAGTCGCATTTTATTTTATTTTTTTTTTTTACAACAAAGAATAAGAACCAATTTCTCTAAATTTTCTTCGTTTAAGGAAATGCTTTTATCTGAGAACACGTTCTTGAACGCAGAAAATGATCTCTGATTAAGGGCGGATACAAGGGGGGGGGGGGGTAAAGGAGGTAATTGCTCCCCCCCCCCGAGATTTGAAAAAAAAAATACTTTTTTTCGAAAAAAAATTTATTTTTAATGTAAAATTTTAAAAATTAATACTTAAAAATTTGATTTGTATTTATATTCTGGCAAACAAGTACAGAATGCGCCTTTAAATTACCGAAATTAAGAAAAAATAGTGTGCTGTCTGACGAGTCACACCAGAATACTCCCCCCCCCCCCCCGAGAAACATCTCTGGATCCGCCCTTGTCTCTGACAGGCGCAGACGAAAGAAAAAACCTGGGACAAATTGGGGTTGAAATGTTTATCTTTATATAGTGCGAAAGTTTGAAAATATTAAAAATAATTTTTTATTTTCTTCAAATAAATTTGACTTTAAAAGCAACTACACAAAAATATTCATAACATACTGTTTTCTTTAAAAAAAATGTTATATGAATGAAAAATAAGATTCTTTTGGTTAAAAATTGGCAAAACATGCATTGTGCATGGAATTTCTTCAAAAAGAGCGAAAATATGCACATATGCTCGGAATAAATAGGGTTATTTAGAATCGAATACTCATGAAATGGGTAATTGCAAACTTTAGGGAACGTATTCAGCTTCTATACAAACATGCACTGTGCATGAAATTTCTTCATGAACATCCGGGCTCTAGTAATTAGATATGAGAGAGAAAAATATCCATTGTAGTTTATTCAGGGCCGTAGCAGGGGAAAGGGGATATGGAGATCCAAACTTTATCCGAAATATTATAAATAAAGAAAAATATATAGCCAACATGGTGTTAAAATTTTAAATACTGTTAGAAATAATAAAAATTCGATGTCGGCTGTGTCGTCTACTCAGCCGCTGGTCTTTTAACGTGACAACTTCTATTTCCTGATTTCGAACGAATTTTTTTTTACTTTGTTCACAATAATTATTTTTTAATTTAGACAATATATAATATTGCGTCGACGTTTCGGTCGCAAATCTCGACCTTCCTCAGGACGATTAATTGTTAGTCCTGGGGAAGGTCGTGATTTGCGGCCAAAACGTCGACGGGTAATAATTAAATAAAAGTTTTTTATTTAATTCCTTGGCTGCAAAGTCTCCTATACCAAACGAAAAAAATAAATGGTGAAATCTTTAGCTGAAGAATCATTCTTTCTAACCATATATTCAACATAATTATACCTCTTAAGACAGAGGAGTAGAGTTATTGAAGCCGCTAAACTTTTTCGGGCATGCCTCTCTACCCGGCCACAATACATGCATTTTAAGACGTTGTCACGTCAAAAAATATTTTATATTCTTTAAAATTTATTTCTTTTGAAGGCAAGGATTACTCGTGAATCATTTGAACCCCACTCCCCCCTGGCTAAGAACTTGCATATAATATTATATTGTCGAGATCCAAGAGAATAAAAAATAATACCAATTTGGTTGAACATTATGTGGTCTTCCGAAAAGTTCAATTTTTCTTGTTCCTGGCGAAAGACGTTCAATAATACCATAAATTTCATCAGGTTTATGACTTGTGGCTCTGACTTCTGCAACTATCACATCACAATCCAGGCCTCGATTAAGATGATCAGGATTTCCTTTCATTCCAACCTATTAAATGAGAAAAGGTTTATTTTAATAATAAAATAGTTATTATGATTAAAGAATTGTTTGGTTTTTAAGGGTAGAAAATTTTATGTATTATGCTAAGTGCCTGAAAAATTTTGATTCTTAGGGAAAAGTTTAAAACCGAATCAATTATCTTACGATCGTAAAATCCTTTTTCTTGAAGTATAAGAAACTAAGTAAGCTGGGACGATTAAATTAAGGTTATGGAGAAAAGACAATCCAGCGATTGCTTTCCACGTTAAAATTTTTAGCAAATATTTCGGAATGCCTAATGCAATCCATCCTCAATACATCAAATTATACGATTGTGGAATATTTTACAAAATCATAAAATACATGAGAAGCCATTCTATATATGAAGGGGATAGCATTTGATCAGCAAGTCATGGAGAGAAAAATAGTTTCTATATATTATATATATATATTTTACACCGAATTGACGAAATTGCTTATTTCATGAATTCGGCAAAATTTTGCCGAAATGGGCAACTATTCTTCGCACACGCATTGATCAATAGATGGATAGTATGAATGAACTGCTACTTTGCAAGTCAATATGGCTAAGTACTAGTACTTTACTGAAGTACTTTTTCAATTTTTTTCGATTTTCTCAAAATTCGCTCCAACGATTTTGAATAAAATTCATAAATCAACTATTTTTTATAATAGATGCTCTTTAAAAAGTATATTAGTGAAATTTTTCGTGGAAATCGTTTGAAATACACTTTATGCTAATCTACATTAGCATTTCGGCACGGTTTAAACGCTTGATTTGAGGGTTTTTACCATTGTAATCTTATTTTTTTGTGGCAAGTGAATGAGCTGGGTGGCGTATTTCAAGTTTGTTAAATAAGTATACAAATATATATATATAATATAATTTTCTCTCCCTGACTTGCTAATCAAATGCTATTCCCTTCATATATAGAATGGCTTCACATGTATTGTAAAACTCTCCACAATCGTATAATTTGATGCACTGAGGATGGATTGCATTAGGCATTCCGAAATACTGTATTTGGAAAAAAATTATTTTAACGTAGAAAGCATTAGCTGGTTGCTTTTCTCCAAAACCTAAAGCCTTTTCTTGAATTGGGGAAGAGGAGATAATTACCCCCCCCCCCCTTGTGCCGGGTCCTAATTTCAAATTGAATCTAATTTCGAAGTTCAATTGTTACTTACTAAACAATGTTCTTTTCCATGATTAAGCCAATGGCCTGTTCTCCCAGTGCGAATAATTCGTTGCAGTTGATTTGTCTTGACCCAAATTAATTCATCCACTCGTTCATACCCCCATAATTTGAGACATTCTCGTCCAAGTTCCATAGCACGTCCAGTAACCCATAAAAAAATAAGACCATCATCTTGTAATGTTGGTATTCCAAGCTGTCGCATTTCATCATCTGACATAGTTCCATAAGGTAACTCCATATGAATATCCCAAGGTGGATCAGCCATTATTACAGCAAACTTGCCTAAAAAATTAAGCAATTATTTATTCACAAACATTCAGTATATTAGTAATATCAAAACCGATCTTTTATATATACATTCACCAGCAAAAAAAAAAAACTGGCCATTCAATATTACCCTCCTGCGCCCGAGAATAAGTGCCAGTTTCTCCAACTTGCCTTTAAAGCCCTTTCCGCCTATCGAATGCTTCGACCATCCTCCATTAAGGCTAAAGTTCTCGCAATTTTTTCAATATCCAATACTATTTTACTTGTCAAAAATTAAAATTAGACAAAATTTTTTTTTTTTAATTGGACTAATTGCAACGTAAAAATATTTAGTTTTATTAAAATAACTGATCTATACCGCTGATTTTGATATTTTTTTTTCATTTTGAGATAATATTACATTTTACAAGTTAATAAAAAGTATTTACATGTAAATATCTAATTTATCGGACTGCCTGGGGTCAGAACCCGCGACGTTCGGTATAGAAGTTAGGCACGCTACCAACTAGAGCAAGCCCGTAGGCTTTGGTAAGAGAAAGTAAAAATTTAAATACTAATATCTGCCCACGGGGCTTGGCGTCGAGGTTAGCGTGCTAACCTCATATACCAAACGTCGGGGGTTCGGACCCCAGGCAGTCCGATGATTTTATTTAAGCCATTTGGATACCAAATGGCTTAAATAAGAATGCCTGGACCCCAAATAAATATATATCATACTATATTATAATTGCCTAAGACCGTGTCCGATGTGTGAAACAACCAATCAGGCCTCAGGGATAGCGCCATGGTAACAAAATATAAATATTTACCCATGTTTACGATTTTTTTTATTTATTTACATTTTGAATTCTAAAATATCGGCGTAAATTTTTTGTCTGTGTACCGGGAGAGTCCCGGAAAGGATATGATTCACAAAAATCTTAAGTTCATGAATAATTAACCGCTAAAATAATCTCTACATATAAAAATGAAAAGGGGAAATGTATGTACCGGTATGTATATAAGTAGGCGAGCAGGGGGTCCAGGGGGCGCAGCCCCTGGCTAGACGGAAAGCTCCGCCGAAGGCGGGGCTTTCGTCTAGTATTATTAAATAACGGTTATCGTAAAAGTCTTAAATGGCCTAAGTTGCCGAAAAGGCTGTGTGAATGTGAGAAAAAAGTGTGAGTGTTTTTTTTGTAAGTAAAAATACTAATATCTATTTGGGGCAACTCACTCAGGAAATTATGCCAAGGATCTTTTTTCGAAACTATATTAAGAGTAAATTAACTTTTAGTGATTGATCTTGCACTTGAAAAAACAGCTCCAAGCTCTCTTTCTGGTGTAATGTTTAATTATATTGCAAAGATTTTCTTAAACACACTCAAGTTGCGATTTCAACTATTATCTGGATTATGGATCTGGGGCAGATACCGTCGCAACTGACCTTAAATGGGGTTGCATGGGGTAAGTGGACTCTATCCTTAGTTATTCCGAGCTCTTCTGTTTTTTGTTTAGTTTTACATATAAATAATAGCCTTGGGCAAATTTTGTTAACACTCAAGTTGTAAAATAGGGCTCTTAAAACCTCTTTCATTATATATAATTTATATATATATATATATATATATAAGTCTACTGGAAAGTTCTGTCCGTTTTTGGAATACAACAAAATGCAAATTTTTCTTATCGTCAGTAAAACTTTTTTAAATAATATAATTGCCATTATTATTAATGACTTTTTGCCAGGGTAAGGGCAATTTATATATCCCATTTTTGAAAAGGGTTGCATCATTTGAATCGAAAAATTGAAAAAGTTCTTTTTTTATATCTTCTTCATTTTTTAATTTTTTACCCTTCAAAAAATTTTGTAAGGACAAAAACAAGTGGTAGTCGGAGGGTGCTAAATCCGGGGAACATGGTGGATGTGATAGAATTTCCCAGCCTAGTTTTGAAATTTTTTTACGAGTACCCAAAGCAGCATGTGGCATATATATATATATATAATGAAAGAGAAACAAACTACCTCAACAATTCCTCCCTAATCCCAAACTCTTAAAAATGGCTTCAAAAGGAGAGTCGAAACGTCGAGTAAATCTCAACATCACACCCGAGAAAACTTATCTTCGCCTATATATATATATATACCAGCAATATTCTAACTAGAATGATTTTTGAAATACTATGTTGAATGTTAAGAAATTTTTTACAAGGTGAATAAGAGAAAAAATAATTACCTAAAACAGTCATATCTAAATACCTAAGATCGCATTGAACCCATTGAGGTGGATAAAGAATTGTCATCTCTTGTCTGGGTTTACTAAGTTCAACAATATCAGATTTCCCAGGAACATCTTTCGGGAATTGAACTGTTGGACCGTCTACTTCATAATGAACATATCTAAAAAAAAAAAAAAATGAAGAGAATGAATTAGAAGAAAAGAATATTTCCTTTAAAATAATTTATTTATTGTTACTTGCAACTGTCCATGTGAAAGCAAGTGTTGAGGAAAGAACAATCTCCTAAGGATTCATCTGTATGTTTCTGAATAATTTTTTTGAAATGCAATTTTTTACATGGTTGACTTGTATTGACTTTAGTACATTCAGCTTTGGTGCCATGAGGACAAAATTCCATAACTTGTGCACCGCCTTGAGAACGAAACCTTTCTGCCAGAGATCTTTCTTTTGCTGTAGGTTTACTTAATAAATCCAAGATTTCTTCTCCTACTTTTTTACTCTCCTTTTCCCTTGTAGAAGGCATCGAAAGAAGTGACTAAATAAAGAGAAATTAAAGATTGTATTATACAACTTTTTACTTTCTCTTACCTATGTATATATGTAATATATATATAGTGAGAAAGTATTGGATTCATGTCAAAAATTCGATGTCGAGATTTTGATGGATCTTTACGTTTTGAGGTCCCCTGAATCCAAAAAAGTGATTTTCGCGACATGGTCTGTCTGTGTGTCTGTCTGTGTGTGTGTGTGTGTGTTCAATTTTAAGCATGAAGGAATTGAGCTAGGAGGTTGAAATTTTATATTTAAGTTAAACACCCCCCCCCCTCCCCCGGGACCGGAAAAATAAGCTTTTAATCAAAATCGGCCAAAGAGTACTAGTACTTTACTGATGTACTTTTTCAGTTTTTTTCAATTTTCTCAAAATTCGCTTTAACGATTTTGATTAAAATTCAAAAATCAATTATTTTTTAGATGCTCTTTCAAATGTATATTCTCGTTTTGCCCTCAAAATTGTTTGAAGCACACTTTACTCTTGTGCTTCATAGGAAAGATAGGAGAAATGGTTGCCATGGTAACAAAATATAAATATTTTCCCATGTTTATAAATTTGACATCTTAAATTCTAATATATTGGCGGAAACTAAATATATGTCGACACAAAAAATCTGGTGTGACAAGCACAGAACACAACTTTCGATTACCGAAGGTAAGAGAAAGTTGTGTGCTGTGCGCCAGTCACACCAGATTTTTAGGGTGTAAACTGGGAAAAAAAAAACCTCCTTTGAATGTTCAATAAAATTCAAAAATGAGACATTACAATTAAGTTTTACTGGATTATCTTTGGGTGAATTGTTTTTCCAAGACAGAGCGGGTGAAACAGTAATAACCCTACGTTAATTTTACAGGAAGACAAGACTTGAAGAAAATGGTTCCTAAAGGCCGAAACTTTGAGTATGCTAAACAAACAACGTGGCTCAACTTGAGAAAACATCATTTTAAATATCCACAGACGCGGATTGACAGTGACGGTCCTACGGCAGGGGGGCTATCGCCCCCCAGAAGAACATAAAAGGAATCATTTGAGTAAGAACTGTTTTTACCAGGGAGGTTTTTACACATTTGTTATTTATTTTGAATTATTGATGTAACTTTTTTTGGAAATGAAAAATGATCTATAACTTGAATTCATTTAAAATTAAAGAAAATTTCTTAAAAAGATAATGATAGAGAAATTATTACATTGTAGTTAATTTTTTTTTTTTTTTTAATAGGCTATTTTTTATAACTTTAATGAAGTTTGATTTTTATCATATTGTGTTTATATGTTAAATAAATAAATAAAAATAAATATTTTTTATTGTCCAAAAGAAAATTACGATCCCTCCAAATGGATGTAATCCTTTTGGATTACACCCAAAAATTAATCCTATTCACGGTCACTCCAGCCCAGTGATTCCCAGTGTGGTCTATATCGACACGGGATTCATGTGAGCGATGTGTTTTTTAATATACAAAATAATTTTGTTATCCAATTCCAAATGACTATTTTGATTTATAAGAGGCCAAATTAGACGAGAAGCAATTCTACCAGTAGCTGCCTGTCAAGATGAACTCCCAAATATCTCACAACTGGTTTATATGTTAGAGATTATATATATATTTTAAGATAAAGATTTTTTTCTTGTTTTTAAAATAAAAAAAAAAATTTCCAGGACAGGGCCTGTGGATTGTCACAATAGTTTATTAAGTTACTGTTTCTTTGGTCAATTTTTTAAAAGAAAAAGTAAAATATATAATTATATACAAACTAGGGTCCGACCGAAACAAGATTTTCAGCCGAAACCGAAACCGAAACCGAATATTCGGCCTCAACCTTAGTTTCGGCCGAAACCGTAACCGAAACCGAAACTTGTATTCCCTATAAAAATTTTTTTTCATTTTACCTTTTTTTTTTTTTTTTGAATTTTTTTTTCCCTCCCGTGAAAATCATTTTACCTTTTTTTTAGGGAGACTAAAATTTTTTTCTCCCTCAAGAGCAAATTATTTGACCTTTTTACTTTCTCTTACCTATGTATATATGTAATATATATATATAGAGAGAAAGTATTGGATTCACGTCAAAAATTCGATATCGAGATTTTGATGGATCTTCACGTTTTGAGGTCCCCTGAATCCAAAAAAGTGGTTTTCGCGACATGGTCTGTCTGTGTGTGTGTGGGTGGGTGTGTGGGTGTGTGTGTGTGTTCAATTTTAAGCATGAAGGAATTGAGCTATGAGGCTGAAATTTTATATTTAAGTTAAACACCCCCCGGGACCGGAAAAATAAGCTTTTAATCAAAATCGGCCAAAGAGTACTAGTACTTTACTGATGTACTTTTTCAGTTTTTTTTCGATTTTCTCAAAATTTGCTCCAACGATTTTTTTTTAAATTCAAAAATCAATTATTTTTTAGATTCTCTTTAAAATGTATATTCTCATTTTGTGATTGACATCTTCTGAAGACCACTTTACTCTTGTATTTCATAGGGAAGATATGAGAAATGGTTGCCATGGTAACAAAATATAAATATTTTCCCATACTTATAAATTTTACATCTGAATTCAAATGTTTCGTACTGTCGGGAACTAAATATATGTCGACACAAAAAATCTGGTGTGACAAGCACAGTACACAACTTTCGATTACCGAAGGTAAGAGAAAGTTGTGTGCTGTGCGCCAGTCACACCAGATTTTTTTTTTTGCATGCGAGTCTCATCCCATTTTTTCAGACTCTGGTTTCGGCCGGCCGAAAGGTTCGGCCACTTTTTGGCCGAAACCGAAACTACGGCCGAAACCATGATTTTTGGCCGAAACTGGCCGAAACCGTAACCGAAACCGAATATTCGGTCGGTTCCTAATACAAACCATAATATCAGTAGCTTTTGGATCTTTCTTGTCTTTTTTTTGAATCTTTTTCCAAAGATATTCCTTTAATAGAATCTTCATCATCGCGTTTTCTTTTAAGTGAATTTTCCGATTCAGGATTTTCTAATTTCTTTTCTGAATTTGTAACTAATTCATTGACCATCGCTACGAGCTTTCCATGTTCAGCTGTCGTAACTTCCATTGCAGCTTTACCATCTTTAGTTACATCTTTTACACCAATTAATTGTTGGGTGGCGAATTTTTGTAAAAAATTTGTTACAGACACATGAGGGACACTCTGTCCTAGAGCTTTGCTCACGTTTATAGTAAGATCGAGTGATGTGGTAGGTAAAGTCAAGGAAACTTCACAGAGAGTACTTAAAAGAGTTTTTTCTACTTCAGGATCTGGTTTTCTAAGATCAACAGTTGCAATTATTTCCTCAGTAGATTCTTAAAACAAAACATTCATAAAATTATAAAGTTATATATATTAAAGTCTAAAATATATATAGACCTATACCTTTATTAGTGACAATAGAAGGAGAAGGAACTCCATTTGAATTTTCAGATACTAAAGATGGTCCTGAGTCTAAAATATGAAAATTGAATTTTTATTCGCATACATAGTGAATTGAGACAAACAAAATAATAATTTAAAAGGTGTTTTAAATAATAATTTACCTGAGCCAGTTGCTGTTGATTGGTTTAAAATATCTTGACGCTCTTTTTTTCTTTTTTGTAATTTCTCTCTTAAACTATTCCTTTTCACTTTAATTGCTTGAATTTCTTCCCAAGCGTCAGACATTTTAATTAATTTATGTCACAAGTCTGGTTAAAAGACATTTATACTTAAATATATATAAATGTAAAAATGGTATAAGAGTAAATGACAGTTAATTATCACTTTATAAAATAAACAATTTATTAGGTCAGAGATTATAAACGGAGAGGGAGATGATAGGAACAGTGCTGCCAACGAAAATTTGCCGCTTATGGCACTGACAGCATGTTAAATAAAAAAAAAGTTATTTAAAAATTTGTCAAAATTCCCTAAACATAGGGTTACCAAAATTTATATTCCACAAATCCTTTCTCTCGTTATAATGACAGTTAAATGAAATTATAAGTTAGCATTAAAAATAAAAGGAAATTGATAATATGATTTAAAAAAAAAAAGTGCAGGAGGTGGATTTGAACTCGCAAAGTTTGAATGGTGAGGATGGAAAAAATAAAATTGTCTACCACTTTACCAACTGAGCCACCGTTGATTTTATAAATTTATATAAAAATAGGGTATAGAACAAATATTTAATAAAAGAAGTATTAAAAAAATTTTAATATTGCACATATGATATATCATTTTTTACTACGTTTTATGCGGATTAATAATTTGTAATCAAATTTTATATAGGATGCTTAGTTTTCTAATTATTCATTGGACAAATGTCACATTGTGAATGACTTAATGTAATTAAACCAAAAACTCTATATAACATATGATTCATGCTCTTAATTCTTGAATTCTTCCTGATTTCAAAAAACTAAAGCCCTTTTAATTATATGATCTAATTTGGAAGTTATTAGCGATCAAAGTTAAGCTTATTTTCGACCTTAATGACATCATACTCTCAATTTCTATATTATCGAAAAAGCTTATTTAGCATTGTCTGATTAAAACCAAATTTTTACCAGAGATTTATAATTAAAAAATGAGTTTTTTCTAAAGTTTCATTGAGATTGGTAAAGAAATAAATAAAATATTGACTATTTTGTAAATTGAGTTTTAGAATTCGGGATTCCGGTTGGGTAAAGAGAGCGCTCTGTGAACCGGGTCTAGGCTTGAATCTGAGATCCCAAATTCTAAAACTCAATTTACAAAATACGCAATATTTTATTTATTTCTTTACCAATCTCAATGAAACTTTAGAAAAATACTCATTTTTTAATTATAAATCTCTGGTAAAAATTTGGTTTTAATCAGATAATGCTAAATAAGCTTTTTCGATAATATAGAATTGAGTGGTGTCATTAAGGTCGAAAATAAGCTTAACTTTGATCGCCAATAACTCCCAAATTAGATCATATAATTAAAAGGGATTTAGTTCTCTGGAATCAGGAGAAATTCAAGAATTAATGAGCATGTATCATATGTTAGATAGAGTTTTTGGTTTAATTACGTCAAGTTATTCACAATCTGACATTTGTCCAATGAATAATTAGAAAACTAAACATCCTATATAAAATTTGATTACAAATTATTAATCTGCATAAAACGCAGTAAAAAATGATATATCACATGTGCAATATTAAAATTTTTTTAATACTTCTTTTATTAAATATTTGTTCTATAGGCTATTTTTCTCACATTTTATTAAATCAACGGTGGCTCAGTTGGTAAAGTGGTACACAATTTAATTTTTTCCATCCTCACGTATCCAAACTTTGCGAGTTCAAATCCATCTCCTGCACTTTTTTTTTTAAATCATCTTATCAATTTCCTTTTATTTTTTGTAAAATATATAAAATATTTCAAATTCTAAATTTCCCCCTCCCCTGAATAAGCAAATTTCCCCTCCCCCTCCCTCCAAGTTGTGAGCTGCACGAGGTTTTTATTTACCACCAATATAATCAGTGAGGCGCTCCACGGGAGAGGGGGCTGATATAATTGTCCGAGGCCATATAAGAAACATTGAATAAATAGCATTAAAAAAATTTTAATATTGCACATATGATATATCATTTTTTATTATGTTTTATGCAGTTTAATAATTTTAATTAAGAAAGATATGTTCTCTTAATTACAGGCCCTGTAGATGATTGGGTTCCGATCAAAACTTGTTAACAGTTGGCCACGCTGAAAAATAAAACTTAAATTGAACTAAAAAGAGAAAAATAATTTAGGCCTAATTTAATTGTTCTTGTTCTTCTTCTTCTGTCCTAGCCATTATTAATCCCTCGGTGCGGGGTCGGCGGACCTTACCCTCCCCCTCCACTCTCCTCTATCCAATGCTGTTGTCTCCGACAGGCCAAGCTCGGTCATGTCTCTCTTGACCCGATGAAGCCAAGTCATCCTGGGTGCTCCTCCACGTTGACGTCCGAGGAGACCCATGCCGTACGCCGTCCTCGCCACGCCACTACTCTCTTGGAGTACGACATGTCCAAACCAGCGGAGACGCCATTAGATAGAGTATTAAATAAAAAAAGGAAGGCAGGAAGCGGGAGGCATCAAATAAAGCAGGGCCGGAACTAGAAGATTTTTTAGGGGGGCAAAATTTAATTTGCCGCCCCTCCTTAAAATTTTTCTGCGAAAATTTTTTTTTTTTTTTCGCGGAACCAAATTTTCCCATCCGAAAAAATATTTTACCTTTTTTTTAGAGACGCAAAATTTGCCGCCCCCCTGATATCTGCCGCCCGGGGCACGTGCACCCACTGCCCCCCCTAGATCCGGCCCTGAAATAAAGTACCACATTAGTTTAGTCTATTTTGATAAAAAGCTACAGGCAATTGTTGTCACGAAAAATTACCCTTAAATATCAAATTACACAACTCTAGCTCATCAGGAAGTGCCTTAAGCAAAGACTCAAAGTTGGTGATCTTGAAAGAGTAAGTTAAATAAAAGCATTGTAATAAAATTAAATTTTTTATTAATTGAAATTTTATTTAAATATATATATATATATCACATAACTTGACTTCTACCTTGAATAATCCCACTCCTTCAAACATATCAAGAAAATGTTTTTGTTATGAAGTCTGCTCTGTTGTTGTTCCGGGACACTCGCTGCTGGCCGTTCGTGTGGGAAAGAGTTTGGGTTATTTAATTTAAAAGACTAAAGTTGTAATTTAATTGGTTTTATTTGGAATGATTCAAAATGTACATCAAGAGCCCCAGGGTGGCGTAGTGACGGCCCGCCCTCCGGGTCAGCGATTCATATTTATGCGAGACCACGAAAGTCCACGAATCAGAGAAAGAATTAGATCTGACCTGTTTTTTATTCGAAATTTACAATCTTACTTTATTCAATTTAGCTGAGTTGGTCTAAAATATCATTTAATTCAATAATTTTGCTCGGGGTAATTCTTTCCGAGTTCTTGCCCTTTGGTCTCGCAACCCCCATAACATTATATTTAAGATTTTTCGTAAAAAAACCATTTGTAAATACTTGCAAATTATCAATATATAAAATTCGACTAAGGCTCTATAAATAAAAAATGATATACAGTATAAACAGGCTACCTGTATATTACTTTTTTTACAATTTTTGTTTATGGGATAAAAAGTTAACTAAAAGAACAAATATAAGCTGAAGGGGAGATGCTGTTGATGTTATGGGGTTGAAGCAGGGCCGGATCTAGGAGGGCCCCCCCCCCTCAGGGGGGGGCAGTGGGTGCATGTGCCCCAGGCGGCAGATATCAGGGGGCGGTAATTAAAGAAAGATTTACTAAAAAAAAGGCAAAATGATATGAATTTTGTATATAAAATTTTAAGGAGGGGGCGGCAAATTAAATTTTGCCCCCCCCTTAAAAATCTCGTAGTTCCGGCCCTGGGTGGAAGAGAGCAAGTACGTGTGCAGAAAATTAAAGAGAGCCTTTGGATGCCATATGCCGAAAAGGAAACGTTTAGAACAAAATTTTATTCGTCCATCCTCAGTACATGTAGACTTATAATCTAATTAGGCACAAAGTTTTGCTTTTGTCATTGCTATTGCGGCACAAATGCATATTTTTTATAAAATGTTGTCCGAAACGTCTCCTTTTTGGCATTTGGCGTCCAAAGGCTCTCTCTTTATTTGTTGCACACTTACTTGCTCTCTTCCATCCCATTAAAGAATAAATATTTTTTTCATTTAAGGATTCTTGCTGTGTAGACATTATTTCTAATTGATTGACGGAATCAGGATGTCACAGCGACTCTTAGTGATCGAGATCCCGTGCACATATTCGTCAGCTGTGATCGAGATGAAGGTGAGTGTATATATAGAGATATAAATTAAAAAGTGTTTATTTATTTATTAATTTTTATTTTATTTTATTTGGCTAAAACTCAGAAAATAAAAATTAATAAATTAAACACTTTTTAATGTATATATATAGGGATTGCGGTGTGGGTTTGAACAAAGGTTGTATTCGTGAATCTCACATAAATTCAACCTTTGTTATACCGGTATATATATATATAAATGTATATACACTCACCTTCATCAAGAGTCGCTGTGACATCCTGATTCCTTCAATCAATTAGAAATATTTTTTTAATTTCCTGAATATTTCAGATCTCGAAAAATATAATCATAAGTTTAATTTTAAATAATGACATATGTACAATACTTTTATTTATTAACAAATTAAATTTTTTAATAGTTCATTTTATTTTTATCTCGGAATCGTTTTGTAAAAGAAACTGTTGATTTATTTCTAATTCCATATTTATTAAGTTCAACCCAATCCTTAGTTAATTTCTTTCCTTCAAAGCTTAGCCAATTATTACGCCAAACATAACGCCAACTTATTTTTCTCTTGACCCCTTCTCGAGTTAAACGGAGATTCATATATCTTTTAATTGAATTCTTTAAATCTAAAACTGTTGAGTTATTTTGGGGCACCTAAAAACAAAATATAAAAAATTAATATAAAATAGCAAAAATCTTATAAAAATTCAATTACAAAATATAAAAAAATGGAAATATATATACATGTTCAGATCAAACAGAATTTTTTTGATATAAAGCTCTAAATAAAGGCCTAAAGGTCTCTTATTTAATATAGCACATTATAATTACAAATATGCTTTTAACAATCTACAATGATATTAAATACTTACTACTATAGGACATTTTTCCCCGTCTTCTCGTAATAAATAAACCGTAATAGATTGGCCGTGAGCAAGTGCCAATTGTGCTTTTAATTCTTCCAGAGTAACATCTTTGGGAAGATCATTAATTATTTCAGAATTTGTTATGAGATCTTCTAAAGTTCGTTGAGTTAATTTAAGTAAATCCTCAAATCCAATATTGTTTTCATTTAGAGAAGTGGCAGGATCCTCCATTATTCTAAAAATTTAAAATCTCTTGTAAATATAAAAAATAATTTAATAATCTGTAGAGGATTTCAATCAATAAAA
The DNA here is from genome assembly GCA_023213315.1 of Euborellia annulipes. Classification (NCBI taxonomy): domain Eukaryota; kingdom Metazoa; phylum Arthropoda; class Insecta; order Dermaptera; family Anisolabididae; genus Euborellia; species Euborellia annulipes. Next base: position 199,238 of record JAKCPI010005211.1, on the reverse strand, counting down.
ATTTGGTGTGACTTCTACCCAGCCGGTGGCTTTGGTATTTGGAAACAATGGGAGATAAATAAATATAAGGTGTAAGAAAAACGGGGAATCCAACTACATAATAAAAAGGAGGTAAACAGAAACAGCAAAAGATAAAAAAGACCTCAAACAGGATCCAAATGACTTGAAACTGAGGAAAGAAAGTTGGGTGTGGATTAAATGAGAATGGTGAGATGGGCTTTGGGTAAAATAAAAAAGAACAGAAAAAGGAATGAAGAGATCCAAGGAATGCCAGGCATGATAGAGGTATCGAAAAAAGTTCAGGGAGAGTGTGGTCATATAATGACGAGAGAAAAGGATTGTAGGGGTAAGGAAGGTTAGAAGGTGCAAAGGAAGATGGATAGATTGTACGTATAATCGAGGACTGCAATCAGAAGGGATTGGACTGTGAGGAAAGAGTTTTGTGGAGATGAGAATAAAAACGAGACTCGTAGAAAAAAGAAAGAAATTAGGGATAACCACCAGTAAAAGAAGAAGTTGAAAAACCAAGTGTTTTTAGATAAGAAGCCATGTATAGGCCTTTATATACTGTATATATATATATACTGCTGTCAAAAATTTATATATATATATTATATTTTTTATTTTTATTTTCCCTCTCCGCTGCTGAGGGTTTATTGAATTTATTTATTAAATTATATTATCAACTGGGGAATATATATATACATGTATATATATTTTTAATAGCAATGGGTTTCAGAGTTAAAAAATTCCTAAATGAGAAATTGTAAAAATTAAAATTTTCATTTAATATCAAGTGTCACATAAAGTAATTAAATATTTACCGAGATATTTAAAAGTCGCCCCACGTTGCTGGCAAATTATTAAAATTGATTAAACTCTTTTAAAATTAAAAATAGAAATGTCATATCATGAATTAAGTTTTATGGAATATATCTAACTGTAAGTAGTAATATAAAAAAATAAAATTAAAAACGAAATAAATTAATTATTAAAATAAATACTTTTTTTAATATTTTTGAAAATTTATTAATTTTCGACAGAGATGACAAAAAAAAGAAACAGCATCTCATACAACAAAATCCATATAAAAAATAAAATTTTAATAATAAATTATTTGGAATTATTATTTTAACTTTTTTAAAATTAATTTACTTTTTGAAATAATTTTATTGATTTGATTTGAAAAAAAGAAAAGGTTGATCTGCAGAATAAAGTGCCAGGCCATGCCAGGCCACCTAGAGGGCGCTGAGGTGATTCATTTGTGATTCTTTCGTTCTTCTTTTGGGATTCGTTCACACTATTTCATTTTTATAAGACGACATTTTTACATTCATCTCCTGGACTTCCCTTCATTGAAGACGTCCCCTGCCTATTGTTTTTTGCCATTTTGCCATTTTTGCTCTCTGGAATTCCCATTTTTTTCGGCATTTTAATTTCGGCAGGTAAGAATCTTTTTTTTTTTTTTTTAAACAACTTGCAGGGGTCCCGACCTTCGGTTTTAAGTTCGGTTCTTTTATTTTTAGAAAAAAATTAAAAACAACTAGGGAATTCTCGGCTTCGGTTCGGTTCGGCCCGAAGGGTCCGAAAATTTTTTTTTAAGGGCTACCGATTCGCTTCTAACTGGATGGTTTTGAACCGAACTGAGACGAGCCGAACCGAACCGAAACCGAACCGAAGTCGACACTAGTGACAAAACAACTTCAGGGATCACGACCTAATTGTTTCGGTCCTTCGGTTGCAGTTCGGTTTCCTTCGATTAAAAAAAATTAAAAAAAAACTAGGAAATTCCCGGCCTTAGTGACAAAACAAATAGCGTGCCTGATTGAAAAGAACGAAAGAATCAAAACAAATAGCGCGCGCAAATGAAAAGAACGAAAGAATCATGAATGTTAAGCTAATGTCAAAAGAGTGAACTAGTCAGCCAGTGCGAGAGCTTGGCACTTTATTCTGCAGACTAACCAAAGAAAAATACGAATTTTTAACAGACATGTGAATTTAAATTTTTTTTTTTTTTTTTTTATATAGGCCTAATTAAAAAATAAAAATATATATAAAAAATTATTCTAAATCATTTTTTAAAGTTAGAATAATTAATTATAATTTTATACAATTTTTATTTTTTATTTTTTTATGATTGTCAAAGAGTTGGCAGTCCATTTGACAGCTTCTCTGATCTCTCATTCGCGCCGTCGTGTAACACACTTGCCGCCTAAATTCTACTGTCATCTCATTTATTATAAGGTAAATTTAATTATTTCTTTTGATAATTAATCCTTTTCGTATGTTTTGAGTATTTAATATTTATTTCTAACAATTTAAATCATATTTAGTGTGTGTGAGTTAAAGAAAACTAGTTAGCCAGCTTTTAACCTTTCTTCTCTTTATCTTTCTCATTTATTTATTTTCTTTTATAAACCCTTGATTCTATTTTATTAATTATTTTAATTTCTCTAATTATTTTCTTAAATGTGAGTGAATAAATATAATTGAATATAGTGTTTTCCAAATCACCAAAATCAGACTGACATATCTTGCAAATTACAGGTAATACAATTTTAATAACCCATTTTACACTTAAATAACATTTCTATTAAATTTGTTTTAAATTAATAGCATGTTTTATTAATTCATAGGAAGTATTATTGTGATGCAGTTATAATGCTAATTATTTTTTCTTTTATTTGATAGTAAATACAAAAGATATATTTCCAAATAGTTTTGATTTCATTTTGGAATCAGATAATATTCATCTTTTCCCCCATGTATATTTAAATAAATCAATTTTTATATTTAAATTAAAAGATGATTTTCTAATTTGAAAGAGAAGAGAATAGATTTTTTTCAAAATCATTTAAAAATGTATACCCCCATTTATGAATATTAGATCCCATTGATTTTTGTCATTATTAGAATTAAACCAGGATTTTTGGCTCAAAGTTTAACAAATCAAAATTTTTTTATTATTTATTACTAATAACAAGTGGAAGTCTCTTCCAATATATATATGTCGTAGACAGATCGTGAAATTAGACAGTTCATGAACTGTCTAGACATTTCATGAACTGTAGCCAGATCGTGTAATGGTCAAACAGTTACATGATCTGGCTAAAAATTTTAGACAGTTCATGAAATGCAATTGGGCCTTAGACAGATCGTGTAATGCTCGAGAAGTACATGAAATGTCTAAGTTTTTTAGGCAGTTCATGAACTGCCTAAAAGCTGTTTTGCCGATCGTGCAATACAGGGTAAATGGTTTTTTAGATGATTTTTCAGCGTATTAACTGTCTAGACTGACATAAAACTGATCTCTGTGATTATAACTTGAAGTGTTGCACTCACTGTCCATTATGTCAAATTATTATAAATTTATATAAAAATTTTGTCAGTTAACGAGATATGTTTATTTACTTAGAAATGTTGGATTTAGTTAGTTAGAAGCAATAAATAAATAACAATAAATCATAGTATAAGGTTACAATTAGCTGATGTTGAGTTTTTTTCGAGATCTTTATTTGCTTTACAAACAGTACACGATCGGCAAAACAACTGTTAGACAGTTCATGAACTGCCTAAAAAATTTAGACATTTTATGTAATTCTCGAGCATTACACGATCTGTCTAAGGCCCAATTGCATTTCATGAACTGTATAAAATTTTTAGCCAGATCATGTAACTGTTTGACCATTACACGATCTGGCTGCAGTTCATGAAATGTCTAGACAGTTCATGAACTGTCTAATTTCACGATCTGTCTACGACATATATATATATATATATAGTCTACGACATATATATATTATATATATATATATATATATATATTAGAGTGAGGTGGTTATATATACAGTATATATATATATATATATTTATATATATAAAGTGACAAGGCAATCTAATTAGTTTCATTTCTCTCGATTTCAAATATATATATATATATTTGTTTATTTTTAATTGATTTTGATAAATTCATTTTCTTACCTTACAAATTTAAAAAATCATCTTTTATTTATATTTATTTTCATCTCTATATTTCCAATCGATATATTTATTTTAAACATGAAAATTGATTTTTTTCTAATTAAAAAATATTTTCTAAGCTGAAATGATTTATTTTAAAAACAGGCTTTAAATGGGAAAAAGATCCCAAAATGAAGTAAAGAACTATTTGTATTTAATATCAAATCAAAGAGAATGTGGGAATAATGGACCAAATTTAATTATAATACACGATTCAACATATTAACTCAATCACATAAAAACAAACAAAAAACACACACACACACACACAGATGGGATCTCAAATCAAAGGGTCCTATTTAAAAGAAATACTTGTATTAATTAGGATTCATTTAGAAAAATGTGTTATTTTATAAAATTTTCCACCTGTAAATTTTAATTATTTAAAGCATTTATAAAATAAAAGTGGTATAGATCTTTTTGTCTATCTATGTTTTTGTCCCAATTATGCCAAATTTTCAAAAAAACATTTACTAAATTATCTATTAAATATCTGTGTGTGTGTGTGTGTATGTGTATATATATATAGGCCTACTTATGAGTTGAAGATTTTTCCTAATTCTCTTTCGTTTTTTTCTTTCTAGTTTTTACCTGTTGCGCTTGTCTGCTCGACTCAAGTTCAGACAAAGCATCGCAGAGACCCAAAGCCCGGCTTGACATGGATAACAAGGCCGTGTCTCTTCGGCCCAGGATTCCTACATTTTGGCAAGTATGTACATTTCATAGTAAGATACATTCATTAAGGATCAAAAAATTAAAAAAACCTTTGCGAAACATGCATTATTTACATAATAAAATGCATCCAAGTTTGGGGTCACAAAAAGTGAGCGAATTGGGGGGTTGGGGGATCTTGATTCCATATTAAATCTCTGTTTAAATATTTAATATATATATTATTGTTATAGAAGTTTCGGTGTCCATTCATCGCCCTTTTTCATGGAATCATATTTAATATCAAATCAAAGAGAATGTGGGAATAATGGACCAAATTTAATTATAATACACGATTCAACATATTAACTCAATCACATAAAAACAAACAAAAAACACACACACACACACAGATGGGATCTCAATCGTGGTGTTTATTTATTTTGCATCTAATATCAAGGGCGTATATATAATTTTTTTTTTTTTTTTTTTTTTGGGAGGGGAGGCCCGAAATCATATTTTTAAAGAACCCCCTTCCCCCTTCACAAAAATCTTTTAAAATCCGAATGGAAATTTTTTTTGCTAGATCTCTAAGGATAAATTCTGAAACGATTTTTCTTTTGCAGGTTTGTGTTTCTCCAGTGCAATTGTGTTCAGTGTTCAGTGCTCAGTGTTTAGTGTTCAGTGTTCAACGTTCATCTAGTGCAACCGGCCATGGCATCAACTGGATCAGCTCTACGAGGCAAGCAGCTTCGAGCGACCGTCAACCCCTCAGGAGGTGAATATTTTATACTCCAAACAAACCCTTATAAATCTAAAAATATATAAATTATCTGATTTTAATTTCTATTTTTTCTTTTTTGTTACAGATTCCTGAGGGTCAACAGAACAAAGGTATTATGCATGGTGCAAGAATATTAAAGGGGATAGATTAGATTAGCTGTTAGGATGTTCTTTTTTTCAGCTGACCCCAAATAGAGACAGAAAGAGCCACTCCCGCCGCTGGATTTCTTCATCATCTTAGTACTCAAGGCTTAAGGTATGATTGCTAAATGAATACAAATTTAATTGTGTGGAAATTTATAATTTAGAAAATTTATATAGTTTAAAGATTTAAATCTAGAGGGGTGGAGGGTGCACCATGCCAACGAGCCAACGAGAGGGATGTTTTTTTTAACCTGTAGCTGCTCCTCGTGAATCCAATAGTGGAGAAACCAACGTGAATACTTTCATTTCAGGCCTCTTTTGGATATTGTTGTTGTTAGCTTCAGGTGCCTGCTCTAATCTTTTAGTTCGTTCGTTTTGTTAGGATGCCTTGATTTGTTTCTTTAATTTAGGATCCAACAGAGAGGTAAAATGAATGATATTCTCGTTGATTTCTTCCATGAACGGTTCATTAGGAGATGCGGTCAGATCTTATTAAAAGATCGAAGCCCAGGTTCCAAGTGTTCTTGTGTTTTGCGTAAAATCGTCTTTTGTATCTTTGAGAGTGGATTTGAGGTGGCTCTATGAGTAAAGCGAGTCTGGGAAGGTTGCAGTTTCTCCAGGGATAGCCTGGAGGCTCCAAATTGCAATCCTTGAGGCTAGGAACCCGAGGGCTCCACCGATCTGATGGTGGAGACGGGGTTACAAATACCCTCTCTATTGTCTTCGTATTTTGTGTTAGGCTAGGTAGGATCTCTTCCACGTTAGCCCCCGCACTCGCTTGCTCGTAATCCCAAAAATCACGTTCACTCTCACCGATATGATTTTCTCAGACTCCCGGTTTACGGTTTAAAAATATATATATATATATTCATCAAATATATATATATAATTTGTATTCGCCAAGCAAGAGATAATTAATTAATTAAAACCTTCTTGCTGTTCTTTTTTTATTAATTCCATTTACTACATACACTTTTTGTTGTAGTAAATGAAAATAACCTTTTTGGTGTTTATTTTTTATTTAGTAGTTTATGTGAGCGTGAAAGAAGAGAAAAAATTTTCAATATTTTTTGGAAAATTAAAGGTAAACATAAATGAATTAGAACACTAATTCAAAATTCTTATAAATTAACTGATTAGAATTAAGGCTAATACAAATTTTTTTTTTTAGGTCACTAATTAAAACATGTTTAATAACACAATTGACTCATTTAAATATTTTCCATAAATAAATATTGATTGTCGGAAAACTAAAAGAGAGATGAGATAAAATGTGATGTGCCAGGGTACTTACATATACATACACATTAAGTGATTTTTGAAGACCTTGGAGCCTCCTATTTGTAATGGAATAATATTGATATAATCGTTTTAGAAGCAAAATTACAAGAGCAAATGCTAAATAATTAAAATGTTATTTTTCGGAAGGATGATATTCTGAATAATGTAATACTATCTATAGTAAATGGTGGAAAATTCTATGAACACTCCTGATGATTTTCTAATCAAAACAATAATTTAACTCTTAATTGACCCATTATTGGACAGCTAAAAAAATATTTTACCTTCCCAAAATATATATATAAACCAATATATACATATTTATTCCTGACTAATCTCTTTAAAAAGCAAGCAATTTCAATTGTGATATAATCAAGATTTAATAAAAAAATAAATGGTGAATAGAAAAAGTTCATCATGAAAACCAAATTCAGAAAGAAGAGATTACTTCCGCAGTTTAAAAATGAATTCTCAAAAATACTTATTTCATAATTCAACATGCAATAAGAAATGATGAATGAAAACTTTCATAAAGAAAGACATTTGGTATGTAATCATTTAACTTAACTATAAAAATAATTAGAAGGTTTAAAATGAAGAAGTTATATATATGAAATATATTATTTATTCTATTGCCGATTGATTTCGTCAGAATAACATCTTCAGGCCAGGGTTAATAACAGAATAATATATATGAAATAATAATTTAATGGAATTTTGAAGGTTGTTATTTTAAGAAACATAATATTAAGTAAAATTACAAGAGATTTTTATATAAAAACGTTATTTCAAGAACAAAAAGATTTGTTCTTTTGTTTGTTCTGTTAAATAATATACTTCATATATAAATTGGGTATAGGAGACTTTGCAGCTAAGGAATTAAATAAAAAACTTTTTAGTACCAGTATTATGTATTAAAATCTCATACAGTTGGTAGATATATTCTTGGTTTAAAAAAGATGACAATTATAATTTTTATATATATATATATATATTTTTTTTTCTTTATTTCAGAGCGTATAGGGGCTAACAAGTTTGCGCAAATTCACTTGTTTCGTGCCTCTATACGCTCTGAAATAAAGAAAATATATATATATATATATATATATATAAATTATAATTGTCATATTTTTTAAACCAAGAATATATCTACCACCTGCATGAGATTTTAATAAAAAACTTTTATTTAATTATTAACCGTCGACGTTTCGGGAACTTATCGTCCTGAAGATGGGAGCAATGCGTTCCCTAAACGTCGACGATATTTAAATAAAGTTTTTGTTCTTTGCCTTTATTTCGGGCCCCATTATTAGACCTTACAAAAAATATTTTTAAAATACAGTATATCCCTGAACCCTGAGGGCCCGGGCCCTTTCAAAGACAAATTTTCATTAATTTTTTTTTTTTTATCTAAATTTTTCCGTTTTTTTACCGGAGCTCTGAGGACCCCGGGCCCTTTCAAAGACAAATTTTCATTGATTTTTTTTTTGTTTCTAAATTTTTCCGTTTTTATCGGAGCCTGAAGAGATACAGTTTCTTAGCCCGGCCCGGCCCGTGCCCCCCCCGCATTGCGGGGTCTGCGGGGGCGTACGTTATGCCACTGCTTAATACATATAATATAGCACAATTAAATATTGTATAATTTACAATGATAATTGAATATAATACTGTTAACCTTGTAGTCTAACAATTAATCGTCCTGAGGAAGGTCGTGATTTGCGACCGAAACGTCGACGGTTAATTAATTAATTAATTAATTAAATAAAATTATAAAGCGAATTGTGGCTGTTATATAAATTAGATTAATGAGATGAAGAGGATGCAGCCAATAATAAATAAAAAGCATCTATTTTGCTAACACTCTTTATTTAGGAACGTTTCGGCCATGATCAACAAGGCCATCTTCAGCCCTTTAAGCTAGAAAATTAATACATACATTCATTAAAAGTTTTTTCTTTTGCTAACAAATGGTCATAAACATACATTTTTATACTCACAGTATATTTTATATTGTTAACATACAAAATAGATTTTGTCATAAGAGATATATAATACAGTACATGTGTATTTGGTCGTATGTATATTTAAATTTTCAATTACCCACAAGAGAGTATAAGAGAGCAACGCCTTGAATGAGAAAAATATTTAACATTTCGTCTATTTAAATAAATGTTTCTTATAATTGATTCTATTTTTATTAATAATTTCTTTTTAAATTTAAATCATAGCCGATTACAAAATTGTTCCCTATTTAATCATTCCAAAAAGATAAAAGCATTCACTGTTACTTTAATAAATTTTTTAAATTATTTATTTTTTTATTATTAATATAATATATTATCAATGACCATTGTCATTGTCCATTGTCACATAATACAGCGTAGAAATTGCTTAGACCTATCAATCCGTGTGGAAATTTAGAGCCTGCTGACCGTATTTTTTATATAAGATTTTTCCACAAAAGCAGAGCAAGCAAAAAGACTGATTGTGGAAAAATCTTATATAAAAAAATACGGTCAGCGGGCTCTAAATTTCCACACGGATTGTATAGGTCTAAGCAATTTCTACGCTGCTCTATTATGTGACAATGGACAATGACAATGGTCATTGATAATATATTATATTAATAATAAAAAAATAAATAATTTAAAAAATTTATTAAAGTAACAGTGAATGCTTTTATCTTTTTGGAATGATTAAATAGGGAACAATTTTTGTAATCGGCTATGATTTAAATTTAAAAAGAAATTATTAATAAAAATAGAATCAATTATAAAGAAACATTTATTTAAATAGACGAAATGTTAAATATTTTTCTCATTCAAGGCGTTGCTCTCTTATACTCTCTTGTGGGTAATTGAAAATTTAAATATACATACGACCAAATACACATGTACTGTATTATATATCTCTTATGACAAAATCTATTTTGTATGTTAACAATATAAAATATACTGTGAGTATAAAAATGTATGTTTATGACCATTTGTTAGCAAAAGAAAAAACTTTTAATGAATGTATGTATTAATTTTCTAGCTTAAAGGGCTGAAGATGGCCTTGTTGATCATGGCCGAAACGTTCCTAAATAAAGAGTGTTAGCAAAATAGATGCTTTTTATTTATTATTGGCTGCATCCTCTTCATCTCATTAATCTAATTAAATAAAAGTTTTTTATTTAATTCCTTGGCTGCAAAGTCTCCTATACCCAATTCAAAGTTGACAGCAACTTCTCATCACTAGTAAAATTCATATATACAACTCTATTGCTTCTTCATTTTAAACTTTCTAATATGATGGCAACATCCTACATATAAAAATAATATTTATAATAATCTTTTCTATTTCGTTTTTTACAGGTATGATATATTAATGGTTATGCTTAAATACTACATAGAAAATTTGTTAATCAAAATGGGCATATCCAACAGGAGGAAACTTCCAATCATTGGATAGCGCTAGAAACAAAAAATAATAAACAACAACAAATTAATTAATTTACTTTAATTAACATTCGGTCTTAGTCAACTAATTAAAAAAAAAAAAAATACAAATAAAACAAAAAAGAAAAGAAGATCCTGAACACGTAGATTATTATAATTTATTCACTGCTTTTATCGGAGAGAAAGAAAAATTAGGCACTTGTATTATTACGTAAACAGCTCATTACTTCTGTTGTATATTGAAGCTCGAATAACCCAAAGTTGGAGCATCGACATAATTATTTAATATTTTATACATATAAACTGAGTCAAAATAATTTAACAAATTTGTAAGTAGGCCCTATATTTAGTAGGCCCTATATTTCAGTATAGTTCAACGGAACTCGAAAATAGAACCCAGAATCTCCAGCCATTCCGAGGCATCGGTGTGCTTCCCTTTGCACCAGCCCCAACTTTGATTTGATTTATAGCTATCGAAAACTATTATTTAACATCTCAAAATAGGATTATGGATAAAAAACAAATCAGCGACTGCTTTCTACATTAAAATAATTTTATTGGCAAATATTTCCGATTGCCTAAAAGCAAACCATCCTCATTGCATCAAATTATACAATGCGTGTTTCAAAATTATAAAACATGACATGAGAAGTCATTCTATAAACGGAGGGGATAAAGTTTTGATGAGCAAAAACACTGAGGGGAAAAATATATCTTTTTATATATGATAGAATTAGTTATATTTACTTAAAAACAATTTCCCCACAGTGACCTGCTCAGCGCGTGTACACAGCAAAATAAATGCGGCTGGGAAATAAGAAAACAAATTTCCTCCACCAAACTTGCATAGAAATTTTTTTTTTTTTTTTTAAACATTCACACTTTTTTCTCATTCACACTCACATTCACACAGTCTTTTCGGCAACTTAGGGCATATAAGACTTTAAACGATATCCGTTATTTGTATAATATATATATTTGGGTCCAGGCATTCTTATTTAAGCCATTTGGTATCCAAATGCCTTAAATAAATTCATCGGACTGCCTGGGGTCCTAACCCGCGACGTTCAATATAGAAGGTAGACACGCTAACAACTACTCCAAGCCCCGTGGGCTGCATCGAAATTAAATAGCCGAGCTTTGAAGCGCTAAGCCAAGGACACTTGGATCAAACTCTTCTCTATTAAAATGATTACAAATGCAAATGTGTAATAAATAAATGTAATTAAGTTTAAATGAGTTGAAAGAGAAAAAAGTCCAATTCTTAAACCAGGTCCATTCATGGGGCTATGTTACCCCCCACAAAGATTGTTCATAAAAAAATCCCAAATTAATGAAAATTAAAAAGGAAGATTTTAAAATAAAGAAGATATTATCTCATACTTATAGGGATTATTAAATCGAATTAATTCACTTTGAAAATCATGCTCAGAGTCTACATACAACTTGTGGGCGCCTAAATGGAGACCACGAGTTACCCTAGCTGGGGCTGGGAATTCATTACATACATCTCTTCATTCAAGGGGTTCGAAAGTTCGAGCGGCCGGCCTCATCCCAGTCGCATCAATTTAAAATCATTAAAAAGTGCCGACCTCACACCGCGGAATGAAAAGGCAAAGAGAGAAGAATTAATTTTGAAAGTTATTCTATTTTACCCCCTCTATTAGTGCCCTTACCTTGTCGTGGTGAGGGGGCTTGACTGCCGGCCGCGCCGGGGCGGCAGGCGGAACAAAAATGGGCACTTCCAAGCCAAGGTGGAACAGCATATACCGACGGCTGCGTGACTAACAGTAAGAGGAGCTTAGACGTAGTATGCGAACTCTGGATACCAGGCAACCTCCTGTTTCATTTTTTGGCAATTTTTTCTTTATTTTCTTGTCTTTTTTCTCTAAGTAATTTTTGACGTTAGGCCTTCAATTTTTCATACTTTCTTTTTCTAATAGTCATATTGTTTTCTCTAAAATCATTTTTACAACACATTCCATATTTTCAATTTTTCATTCTCCTCGCCCGGAACCAAAATCACCACCCAATCAAATGTATGGATGTCCCATACTACCCGAATTAGTGATGTCCCATAATACCCGACAGAGGTCACTCCAAAAATCCGTTGGCTTAACCAAACTGTAGAAATTATTTCAAATGTTTTATAACATTTAAAATTAGGATAAAAACTACTGTTTTATTGTAATAATTACAAACAAAAATTTAACTTACCCAAAACGTTTTTGTAGAGCTTGGAAATTAACTGACGACTCTCAATATAAAGAAAGAAACCACGAAATATTATCTTGACTTAACATTTATAATATACAATGAATATATTATGAATCTAAATTCAAATTTCAAAAAAAAAGCCCGACCCTGAAGAGAGTTTGTAAAAAGAGCTAGCTCCCTTGGCGATCGATGCGCTCTCTTTGATATGGGAAGAGAAACTGAAGGGAAATCATAACCTGATCATGCCATTTGGCATTTGACAGGGGACTTAAAAAAAAAATCTTTAAAAATATAACATTAACTAATTAATTTATTAATATGATTAATCGACGGATATTATTAAAAATAAATAAAAAATTCAATTTATTTTATAATAGAAAATTTCATATATCGTCAGCAAAATTTTCTGAAGTCAGAGTGAGATTTGCTCCAAGTCCCACAGGTGAAAATAATTAATTATTAATTTTTATTTTGTTATTTTATTAATTTAATCATTTATTTTAGGTTTTCTGCATCTTGGAGGTTTAAGGACAGCTCTGTATAATTATCTTTTTGCTAAATCACATAATGGAACTTTTATTCTCCGAATAGAAGATACGGATCAAACAAGGATTATAGAAAAAGGAGTTGAAAGTTTAATAAAAGATCTTGAATGGGCAGGATTAAACCCTGATGAAGGACCCCACGTTGGAGGCAACTATGGTCCTTATATTCAATCTCAAAGACTACATTTATATAAGTGAGTTTTTTAAAATATCCGAACTTTTTGCCAATATATGAACATATATTATAAGTTAGCATAAGATTTGTCCCTGAATTGCAGAGTATATATCAGCAGAGTTTTCTGCTTTATAGTTAAAATTGAGTGTTTATGTTGACTGACAGTTTTTGACCCCTACAGATTTTTTTTTTTTTTTTAACACACACTTTTTTCCCACTCACACTCACACACACAAACACACAGTCTTTTCAGCAACTTAGACCATTTAAGACATTAAACGATACTCGTATTTATAATATATATATATTTGGGGTCCAGGCATTCTTATTTAAGCCATTTGGTATCCGAATGACTCAAATGAAATCCTCGGATTTCCTGAGATCCGAACCCCCGACCCTCGGTATAAAAGGCTGGCGCGCTACCAATTACACCAAGCCCGAGGGCAACACCGACTAACTAACGAAAACTACAAAGATTTGTCTGTCACGTCAAAATCTCTATGTTAATAAGAGAAGTTTTAATTTAGAGATATTAAAAGAAAGACTAATTTGTTAAAATAACTTGATAAATCTGTATTCATTTCAGAAACCATGTTGACAAATTGCTTTTAAATGGATCAGCCTATAAATGTTTTTGCTCTGATAGGAGATTAGAATTACTTAAAAAGGAATCTCTTCGGACAAGGCAGATTCCAAGGTATGATAATAAATGTAGAATACTTACTCCTGAAATGATTCAAGAAAAAATAGCCCAGGGGAAACCATATTGTATTAGATTCAAGGTTGGTTAATTTTATATATATGGGTCATTCTACAAAAATGGGTTAACTTTGGGGTCGAATTTGAAATTCACAATTTGTAACTTTGATTTCAATTGTTTGTAATAGTTTTGATAGACAATAAGTTAATTTTATTGTATCCATATAGTAAAACTCAGATTTTTTTATTTTATTTTTTGTATTAATATATATAAGCTCGTTTTTTCAAATTTAACATAAGCCAGGGGACTGACAGTCGAATCGAGATACGCGACTTGGAAATAAAAAAATAATAATGTAAATTTATTGAAAATCAAAATTTCTGACTTAACAACGCTTAATAAAGTATCTTAGATTATATCGATATGGATAATAATGATAAAAATCGAATAGTTTAAAATAAATTTGCATTTAAATGTTCACTTTTTGAGTTGGTACATCCCAGGAGACTGACTTTTTAGGGTTAAAAAGACGATATTTTCATTTAATTTTTTCAAATTTCAATATTTATCATGTGTGCCCAAAAATTATTAACTTTTTCTATTACCTGATGATTAAAAAAAAGTCAATATGTTTGGTAGTCACTGAATTATTCGCAATTACGCGAAGTCAACCCATTTTTGTAGAATAACCCTATTTTTTCTTGAAATGGAGGATTTATTGCAACTCTCAGTACCAAGGTATAATAGGTCAGTTAGCAATATTAACAGTATTTTTATTATTTTTCGCTTTAGTTAGCCATAATAAAAATACTGCTTTTTCTTATTACCAACTGACCTATAATACATTGGTATTGAGAGGTGCAATAAATCTTGGCCATTTCAAGATATTATCATCAATTGCATCATTCCTCTAAAAATTAATTTATTATTCAACATACTTTAAAAATTTATTAGTTATCAACAGATGTGGAGCCATTTGAAGATCTCATCTATGGACCAATTTTGTATAACGTAGCAGAAAGTGAAGGGGATCCAGTTATTTTAAAATCTGATGGCTACCCAACTTACCATTTAGCAAATATCGTTGATGACCATTATATGAAAATAACTCATGTTTTAAGAGGAATCGAATGGCAAATTTCTACTCCAAAACATATTCTTTTATACAGGTAAAATATTTTCTTATTTTCTCACTTTGAAATATAATAATAAAAAAAAATACGTGGAACAAATCGACTAATTCGAATCAGACCCTTCGAAGATTCGAAGGGTCCTCCTGCCCTCCATGGCTCTTTTTTTAACAATTTATTTATTTTAGCATTAGATTGAATGGGGGATGCCGCCAAATATTAGAGTTCTTATGAAAAATTCGTTTCAGCATGTTTTATTTACTTGCCATCATCAGAAGATTTTTTGTCGTAAACAAAAGAAATGAATAGACTTAATACCTGACTGCATTTTCCATCAACTCTACTCCATTCATCACGGTCACTTACACTTCGTCAACTATCGATAATGATTCTCGCCCTGCTTAAAGGTGCATCCAGACATGAAACAAAGTACCATAACGTAACACCGAAGGGTCAGAAGAAAAAACAATACTTGAACAATCAATTTTAATTTCAATTAAATTTCACCCTCACAGAGGTTCAGTCTTATCGCTGGTGAAATAATCACTCACATAGATCATTGCCAGCCCGCTCTGAGGAAGGTGTAGATCTGATCCCGAAACTTTTTTCTTCTAGAGCCACAGTTGTTCGCCAATTAATAATTTACGATGTTTTGCATTCCTTAATACCTATTTCTTTCTTTGCTTTCTTACATTTTACACGCAATAATAAAACATTGGTATGCAAAATTTCTCTGATGCGACGCTAGAAATCTGACAAGCAATGGATGGAACGCTTTGATGTCGCGCCACCATACGCTTATGGTGTGCCGTCTAAATATAGCACGTATCGGTTTTACGTTTCGGTATTTTTTTACATTTCTGGACGCGCCTCAACCATTTGGCTAAATTTCTTGTAAATAATACTATTATTTTTTTAACTCTTTGATGTGTTTAAGAGCGAGTGGATGGGAACCTCCAAAGTATGCACATTTGCCTCTTATTACGAATGCTGATGGAACCAAATTATCAAAACGACAAGGAGATATTAACATTAGAGGAATTCGTGATTCAGGGATCTTTCCTTTTTCACTCTTACAATATGTAACTCAAGCTGGAGGCGGTTTTCATCAAGCGTCGCAATTCGCACATTCTCTTCAAGATCTTGTTAAAAATGTTAGTTAATATTTAAATTAAATATAATCGACTAATCTTATAGGTAAACTCATCCAACTATAAAAATTATTTAAAATATTTCTAACAATTAACTAATTAAAGGAGTTTTTGAGGTTGTGGCTGGTGATGTGATAATAATGAAGAATTGGAGATATCAGCCAAATTGGAATAATCCAGGTTCAATAAAACTCCCAGAATAAGACGTTTCGGCCTGAATTTATTTGGCCATCTTCAGTTATTGGGCTACAAAATTGTATATAGATATTAACAAAATTTTTTTTTACTTTCTCTTACCTATGTATATATGTAATATATATATAGAGAGAAAGTATTGGATTCATGTCAAAAATTCGATGTCGAGATTTTGATGGATCTTCACGTTTTGAGGTCCCCTGAATCCAAAAAAGTGGTTTTTGCGACATGGTCTGTCTGTCTGTGTGTCTGTGTGTCTGTGTGTGTTCAATTTTAAGCATGAAGGAATTGAACTACGAGGTTGAAATTTTATATTTAAGTTAAACACCCCCGGGACCGGAAAAATAAGCTTTTAATCAAAATCGGCCAAAGAGTACTAGTACTTTACTGATGTACTTTTTTCAGTTTTTTTCGATTTTCTCAAAATTCGCTCTAACGATTTTGATTAAAATTCAAAAATCAATTATTTTTTAGATGCTCTTTCAAATGTATATTCTCTTTTTTGCCCTCAAAATTGTTTGAAGCACACTTTACTCTTGTGCTTCATAGAGAAGATAGGAGAAATGGTTGCCATGGTAACAAAATATAAATATTTTCCCATACTTATAAATTTTACATCTGAATTCAAATATTCCCTACTGCCGGGAACTAAATACATGTCGACACAAAAAATCTGATGTGACAAGCACAGTACACAACTTTCGATTACCGAAGGTAAGAGAAAGTTGTGTGCTGTGCGCCAGTCACACCAGATTTTTTACATTCTATTATTACAATATATTTTTTTAAGTTGGTTGTGTTGTTTATAAAAATAGCAGGTGATAAAGCAGTCAATTTCAAAAGAGATTGCATAGGTCTAACTAATATATATACTTGTATCTTGTGCGAGATGACTCGTGAATTTTTTCCCTGATTGATAAAACAATGCGCCTTGTTGGAATTTAGTAAAAAATAAACAAAAATTTTTACCTATGTTAAATAAAATTAATAAAAGTATTGATTTAATATTTAATAAATGAGGAAATAGATTAAATCTATTTTGCTCAATTTACATAGAAAAACAAAAGTAATCAGATAAAAAAATGACCGTTAATCAAGGTTAATAATTGACTTTAAGACAAAATTTTTTCATTGGATCATTTATCTCTGAGCTTGGGCACAGAAGCCATTTAATTTTGTATGAAGCCAAAAAATTTTTTATTATTGACAAATCCCGGTTTGATCACATGTGCACTTGCACTATGTGTATAATTGTAAGTAAAAATAAAAACAACACAACCAACTTAAAAAAATATATTGTAATAATAGAATGTAAAAAAAATTTTGTTAATATCTATATACAATTTTGTAGCCCAATAACTGAAGATGGCCAAATAAATTCAGGCCGAAACGTCTTATTCTGGGAGTTTTATTGAACCTGGATTATTCCAATTTGGCTGATATCTCCAATTCTTCATTATTATTAATTAAAGGAGCTAGCAGCCAAGAGGCGAGTCTCTATAAAGACCTTAGGGGGATAAACATGTTAAAAATGCCTTTTGTAAATATCTTAATGATATTCTATGGATTATTTAGATACTATAGACTCTTCAAAAAGTCAAAATAAGTAAAATTGAAAAATAATTTTTTCTTTAGATTGAGGTACCGACTGAAATTTTAGTATGTTATGCAGGCGATAGAGACAAGAGTATTTCAGATTTTCCAAATTCATTTTCCGGCTCTACCTTTCATAGAGCCAATGTTAAATCCTTATGGAGATTTGAATGTTAATTTCGATCCCCTTTGGAACTTTTTACACATTCAAAAAATTTTTTTCCAGTTCTTATGAAATTTTGTATATATTTGGGATTCTCTATTGTGTATAAAATATCCAAATTTGAGATTAAAATTTTGAAAAATAACCATAGTTTAAGCACAATCCTGTCAGAAGGCTCGTGCCCCCCCCAGAAAAGTTCCTGCTCCAAGAAAAATTGAGAAAATATGGGGCTTTCTAGGCCCCCCGGAGGATAGCTGGTCCCATGCCCCCCTCCCCAGCGAGGATGGCTGGTCCCATGGCCCACCTCAGCCAAATTCTCTAGCTACGCTCATGATTATAGGTCTTATAAAAAATATAAAAATGATAGAATCATAAAGGCCCTAGGGGTATAAGAATGGTGAAAATGCCCTTGGAACATATTTCAATGATACATAGGGGATTTGTAGGTACTAATAAAATAATAAGATGCCGAAAGTTTCAGATCGCTATCTCAAATGGTTTTTGAGAAAAACCAAAATATGTAAAAATCAGAAAAACATTTTTTCTCAGGAACGGCTGAATCGATTGATTTGAATTTTTGATATGTTTTGGGGGCTGATGGTACCTTCTAGGGAAAAAATCAAGACCTATATCGGATCATGACATCCTTGAAAAAAATGGCGTTTTTTGTTTAATTTTAATTTTTAACCATGATACAATTTTGGCACAAAAATGAAACAATTTTTTTTGAAATCCTCATTCAATTTCCTGTAAGTTCATAAGTTCATAAATTCATAAAAAAAGGTACGCCATAGTAGAAAAAAATAAAAACCATTTATTACTCAAATATTGACTTTATATGTTTTGTGCTTTAATCTTGTTTTTTATTGCTTAAGCTTACACATATATTTTCATTTTATTCAAAATAACCAGTTTATATTCATAACATCAAATTTTTTTGCCTAAATCAAAAGTTAAAATTTTTAAATATCTATAATCATTAAATATAATGCTATAAGATAAAAACAGTTTTTGATTAATGAATAATAAAAATAAAAACTAATATCAAAAAGATAAATCTTTCAACAATAAAAAATGCAGAATCACGTTTAATCAGTCTTCGTCACTGTCTTCTTCAATCACAGGTGAAACGTTGTCTTTATCAAATAATTTGCTCAATGTTTCAGCGGGCCTCAGATTTTTTGTCAAATATCTTCCGTATGACAAATAATAAACAATGGCAGCAACGTGAGAGCAACGTCCAATTGTTCTAAGACCATTCGCACACTCACAGCTATGTCTTAATACGCCTTTAGGTCCATTAGCATTTTTTTTTATTTAATAAAACATCTATACACTTTGTTATTAATATGGCGAGAGTGTACTTGAGCTTTAAGTATGTTAGTATGGTCTTTTACATATTGGTTAGTAATTTCAGGGGCGTATATAGAAATTTTTTTAGGGAGGGCCTGAACTCAAAAATTTTTCTGCTAAAATTTTTTTTTTAAGAAACAAAATTTTTTTTACACGACGAAATTTTTTGCGGAACCAAAGTTTTCCATTCTGCGAAAAAAATTTGTTGCGCTGATGTCTGTATATCCCTATATATGTATATATGTTTGGGAAATTTTGGGGGGGGGGTCTGGGCCCCCTCGGCCCCTCCCCCTTATATAGGCCCCTGAGTAATTTATATAGTAGATTTATCTTTTTGATATTAGTTTTTATTTTTATTATTCATTAATCAAAAACTGTTTTTATCTTATAGCATTATAGTTAATGATTATAGATATTTAAAAATTTTAACTTTTGATTTAGGCAAAAAAATTTTCATTTTATGAATATAAACTGGTTATTTTGAATAAAATGAAAATATATGTGTAAGCTTAAGCAATAAAAAACAAGAGTAAAGCACAAAACATATAAAGTCAATATTTGCCTAATAAATGGTTTTTATTTTTTTTCTACTATGGCGTACCTTTTTTTATGAATTTATGAACTTATGAACTTACAGGAAATTGAATGAGGATTTCAAAAAAATTGTTTCATTTTTGTGCCAAAATTGTATCATGGTTAAAAATTAAAATTAAACAAAAAACGCCATTTTTTTCAAGGATGTCATGATCCGATATAGGTCTTGATTTTTTCCCTAGAAGGTACCATCAGTCCCCAAATCATATCAAAAATTCAAATCAATCGATTCAGCCGTTCCTGAGAAAAAATGTTTTTCTGATTTTTACATATTTTGGTTTTTCTCAAAAACCATTTGAGATAGCGATCTGAAACTTTCGGCATCTTATTATTTTATTAGTACCTACAAATCCCCTATGTATCATTGAAATATGTTCCAAGGGCATTTTCACCATTCTTATACCCCTAGGGCCTTTGCTCGAAAAGTATATCATAATAAAAATTGAAAAAGTAAAAGAAAATAATTTTTTGACCATTTATTTATTAAGCTAAAAATTGATCCATGGTGTCCGTAAAAGCTTTCTAACGCTTGCATAACATACTAAAATTTCAAACAAATCGGTTCACTCAATACAAAGAAAAAATATTATTTTTCAATTTTTACATATTTTGACTTTTTTAAGAGATCTATATAGATTAAGGTCTGAAATTTTCAGAATCTTTATATTTCTATAGTATCTATAGTGAGCGCCAAAAGTTAAATCCCACCCATGCGTTTTTTACTTGTGATTATTTCATTGTTTTTATAAAAGAAAATGAAAATCTTTATTGGAAATTTTCTAGGTTTGAATCATGAAAGTTCCCATTAAAAAATATAAATAATCACAAGTAGAAAACGGATGGGTGGGACTTAATAATGTCTCTCACTGTACATAATCCATAGAATATCATTAAGATATATACAAAAGGCATTTTTAACATGCTTATCCCATATGGCCTTTTCCAATTATTGAAACGTTTCGGGTTTATTGAAATAAAGCCATCCTCACTCAATTAAGATGCGCGTCTCTAGGTGCTGATTTCAAAGCTCTCAAGAGTTTCCAGAGGCCACAATTTTGAAGCTATTGACCTCAATTTTTTTTTAAATTAAAGCTATTTAAAATATCTACAACTTATAGAAGCCCTTTTTTTTGATTTTCGAAAAAATAATTTTTTTTTAGATTAATCTCATTAAATAAATGATATTTTAAAAAAGGAGCTCTATAAGTTGTAGATAATTAAATTAGTAATCATTGTGTTAAAAAATAATTAATTTTCTACCCTTAATTAATTAGCTGGAAGCTCTAAAATGAAATGGAATAAATCCCTTGTATTCCTATGGAAAAAACTAGCGCCATCTCTTGCCGCCTCGAGTAACTCGGTAGTCAAAAGTGTTCTAACCGTTTTTCGAGACGAGCACCTTAATGACTAGGATTGACCTTTTTATGATTGTATAGTTAACGTTTTACATTTTAATTTAATTTATTTTTAATTTTTTTTTTCAGTTTGATCTTAAACTTCTAAATAAACATTCATGTCGTCTTTCACCCCCTAAGCTTCAAGAATTAAATAATTTAGAATTAAAAAGGAAATTAAAAGAAGAAAAACTTTTAGATGAATTAATTGAAGAACTTAAAATAATTGTTTACCAAAAATTTAAAGACAAGTAGGTCTAGTAATTTGTTAAAATAAAAGATTTCTCACTTTTTATTCAACTAAATATTATAATTTGTATTTCAGAATTGATTCTGGTGAAATTATTTTCGATCCGGATCATACAAAAAAAGTACTTAAATGGAGTCAAGATAGAATTAATTCTTTGCATGATTTACTGGACACAAAACTTCATTTTATTTGGACTAGACCAAAAAATTTAAATTTTAATGAAATTCAAATAGATGAACAAATTTCTGGTATTTATAAAAAAGTTATTCCTTGTTTTAATAATTATTTAATCATCTTTAATTTTATTTATTTTAGATAAATTTTTTGATCATTTATATGAACACATAGAAAATGTAAATAATGAAAAATTCACTAAAGAATATTTTGTAGAATTTTTAAAGGATTTCTCAAAAAAAAATAAAATAAAATATAATCTTTTGATGAAATTTTTAAGATATTCTTTAAGCGGATTAAAGGTATAAAAAAAAATACATTTTTCATTTAAAAAATCTATATAATTTATTAAAAAAAATTTTTTACAGGAGGGACCAGGTGTTGGTGAAATGATCCAAATTTTAGGAAAAGATTGTACACTCTCGAGATTATCAATTGCCAAAGCATTTTTAAAGCAAAATAAATTGATTAAGTAAAATCAATATTTTTTTTTTTTTTCTTATGTTTTTTTATAAAATTAAAAATAAAATTCTTATCCTTATTATAATAATAATACTTTTTTTTTTTTTAAATAGAAGCATAAATATATTTTGTGCTTTGTTAATTGCACAGGTCGACAATGAATTTGCTGTTTAAAAATTGATTTCTTTTTAAAAATTACCTTTTACACAATCACATCAAAGAATTCTCATAAAAATGTCAAAAAATGTTGACTTTATTTTAGAAACCATCGGGGCCGGATTTTGATGATCATTGGAGATGCTAAAGCTAAGAGTCCACAACCAGCGGCGTAACCAGCCTTTGAGGGCGGGGGGGGGGGGGGCGAAGCTCAACTAGGGCGCCGATTTTCCAGGGGGCTCCGCCCCCTGGACCCCCTTGCTCGCCTTCGGCGAGCAATTGCCCGCCTTCGGCGGGCAAATTTCTTGCATCCTGTAATTTTCTCAGCGAATTTGTTTATATTTACATGTTTTTTAATGACACCTGTATGATTTTGTTTTTGATTTTTCTTTGCTATTACGAAAAATGTCGTTTTCTTCTGTGATTATTTCAAAAACTATTCAGTTTTCGGGAAAATATCAAAGAATAAAAACTTTTTAAAATAGAGTATTTTATTTCGACGGGCATGCAAATGAAATTTTATTTAAAAATTGCTAGACATTCGTTCATTCATTCACTAAATCTCGGGCGAGAATGGGCGGGTTTGAAAAAAATTCCGGGCGGGCTAGGGCGGGCCTGAAGAATGGTAAAAGCCCTTTCATTTTGAGAAAATCGAAAAAACTGAAAAACTACATCAGTAAAATACTAGTACTTTTTGGCCGATTTTGATTAAAAGCTTATTTTCACTCACCCGGGGTGTGTTTAACTTAAATATAACATTTCAAGAAATGCCTGAGCCTACAATAGATAATTTATATTACAACGGTTATCGTAAAAGTCTTAAATGGCCTAAGTTGCCGAAAAGACTGTGTGAATGTGTGTGTGAGTTTGAGTGTGAATGAGGAAAAAGTGTGAATGTTTAAAAAAAAAAAAAAAAAAAATATATATATATAACATTTCAGTCTCATAGCTCAATTCCTTCATGCTTAAGAAAATTTTGAATTTCAAAAAATTAAATATTAAGGCTTATACGAATCCTGAGTAAATCTCCACAGCCATAAAACATCAAATTAAGGCTTATATATTGCAAAATAAAAAAATTTTTAATTATAAAGCCTCTATATACGTTATTTATTATTTTTGGAATTAAATTCATTTAAAATAGTAGAATTCAAGTTGTAATATAATTTTAAAAGAAAACAATCAATTTTTTAAGACAATCGATGAAAAGAATATGATAAAATCACATTCGCTGGGCTATATCTTAGAGGCCGTAGGGCGCCTATGTCGGTTTCGGGGAGCGCCAAGGGCTCGATGCGCCTGGGGCGGGGGGGGGCTCGAGCCCCCCCCGCCCCCCCCCCTGGTTACGCCACTGTCCACAACCGCTTAGAGGTGGGGGGGGGGTATTTTTATTGATTATAAAAATCGCATTCATGGAATTCTCAGCTATTTTGTCATATTGGATGAGAGAAAATAACGATTTGCAAAACATCTGTTGATTGTACTGAAGATGATTCCATATCACTGGGGTCGAAATATTTAGAAATAGACGGATAATACGCAAAAGTATTTATTTTTTGGCCGACGGTCCTTCTAATTAAATTGATCATAAGACTTTTACGATAACCGTTATTTTTATAATATATATATTTGGGGTCCAGGCATTCTTATTTAAGCCATTTGGTATCCAAATGCCTTAAATAAAATCATCGGACTGCCTGGGGTACGAACCCACGACTCTTGGTATTGAAGGTAATAAGTGCCACCCATGCGTTTTCTACATGTGATTATTTCATTGTTTTTTATATAAAAAAAATGAGAATCTTCATTGGAAATTTTCTAGGTTTGAACCATGAAAGTGGAGGAGAGGGATATTTAAAGATGACCACCCCCCTCCAAGAAAAAAAAATTCAATATAAGGCCCCCTCTTCTAGTTCCGCCCCAGGCCCCCAACTTCCTCGGTACGCCTCTGGTTTTCATGGTAACAAAATATAACTATTTTCCCATACTTATAAATTTTACATCTTCGACTCTAATATATCGGCAGAAACTAAACATATGTCGACACGAAAAATCTGGGGTGTCAAGCACAGAACACAACTTTCGATTACCGAAGGTAAGAAAGTGCAAGTTGTGTGCTGCGCGCCAATCTCACCAGATTTTTTTTATTTTATTTTTTTATAAATTTGTATTAAAAATATGGTCTTTGTAACAGGAGAATAGAATAGTAAAGGAGTGTGTTGGCGCCAAAAAAAAAAATAGCCTCTTCTCTGTTTTTGATTTCCGGGTATATATCATTGGAAATCTAACATATAAATTAAGAGGATATCTTTCTCAGGTTGATTAGTGCTGCGATCCTGTGGAGACTCTTAGAATTATAAGTATAATTTTTAAAGTTTCCACAAGAGTGCAGCACAAATCAGATAGATATTTAGGATTTTCTTGTATAATTTATATGATAAATTTCCAATTACCCGGAGATCAAAAACAAAGAGGAGGTTATTTTTTTTTGGCGCCAACACACTCCTTTACTATTCTATTCTCCTATTCAATCCTGTTACAAAGACCATATTTTTAATAATTATTAAAAAATAAAATTAAAAAAAAAAGTATGAAGAATAAATATATCAATTACTCCAAAGATTTATTAGTCCCTATTACTATTATAATACTGAAAAAAAAAAATTTGTAACTCCGTAATCATCTCAAAAATTTTATATTTTCTAAAGAAAAATTAAGTTTCAAGGAATTGAAAATCTGAAACTAAATAAGGCCTATAATAAATATCAAAGCGGGATACAAGGGGGAGTAAAGAAGGTAATTACCTCCCCCTCCCCCGAGATTTTAGAAAAATATTTTTTTTGGGAATTAAATTTCATTTTGAATATAAAATTTTAAAAATTAATATGCCAGCTCCCCCTCCCCCCTCACATGAGGAATTAAAAAAAAAAGTGCATGAGGCGGATTTGAACTCGCGAAGTTTGGTTACGTGGGAATGGAAAAAAAAAATATAGATCGCTTGAGGACGAATTAGCCACTTGAGCCACACTTTACTTATTTGAAATAAGAAAATATAAGCCATATAAGAAACATGAAATAAAAGAAGTATTAAAAAAATTTTAATATTCCACATATGATATATCATTTTTCTTTACTTTTTATGCAGATTAATAATTTATAATCAAAATATAAATAGTTTGCATAGTTTTCAAATAAATCAATGAGCAAACGTCAGATTGTTTTTGCCTTGATGTAATTAAACTAAAAACTCTATCTAACATATGATACATGTCATTAATTCTTGAATTCTCCCTGATTCCAGAGAACTAAAGCCCTTTTAATTATATGATCTAATTTGGAAGATATTGGCGATCAAAGTTAAGTCTATTTTCGACCTTAATGACATCATGACATCAACACTCAATTTTCTATATTATCGAAAAAGCTTATTTAGCATTGTCTGATTAAAACCAAATTTTTACCAGAGATTTATAATTAAAAAATGAGTTGTTTTCTAAAGTTTCATTGAGATTGGTAAAGAAATAAATAAAATATTGACTATTTTATAAATTGAGTTTTAGAATTTGGGATCCCGGATGCGTAAAGA
The DNA here is from genome assembly GCA_023213315.1 of Euborellia annulipes. Lineage (NCBI taxonomy): Eukaryota > Metazoa > Arthropoda > Insecta > Dermaptera > Anisolabididae > Euborellia > Euborellia annulipes. Next base: position 173,081 of record JAKCPI010005211.1, on the reverse strand, counting down.
GAGCGCTCTGTGAACCGGGTCTAGGCTTGCTACTGAGATCCCAAATTCTAAAACTTAATTTACAAAATAGTGAATATTTTATTTATTTCTTTACCAATCTCAATGAAACTTTAGAAAAAAACTCATTTTTTAATTATAAATCTCTGGTAAAAATTTGGTTTTCATCAGACAATGCTAAATAAGCTTTTTCGATAATATAGAATTGAGTGTTCTTGATGTCATTAAGGTCGATAATAAGCGTAACTTTGATCGCCAATAACTTCCAAATTAGATCATATAATTAAAAGGGCTTTAGTTCTCTGAAATCAGGGAGAATTCAAGAATTAATGACATGTATCATATGTAAGATAGAGTTTTTAGTTTAATTACATCAAGGCAAAAACAATCTGACGTTTGCTCATTGATTTATTTGAAAACTATGCAAACTATTTATATTTTGATTATAAATTATTAATCTGCATAAAAAGTAAAGAAAAATGATATATCATATGTGGAATATTAAAATTTTTTTAATACTTCTTTTAATTCATGTTTCTTATATGGCTTATATTTTCTTATTACAAATAACTAAAGTGTGGCTCAAGTGGCTAATATGTCCTCAAAAAATCTATTTTTTTTTCCATTCCCATGTAACCAAACTTCGCGAGTTCAAATCCACCTCCTGCACTTTTTTTTTTAAATCATATTATCAATTTACTTTCTTTAATTTTTAATGCTAACTTATAATTTCATTTATCTGTCATTATAACGGGATAAAGGTGTGAAATATAAATAAATAAATAAATAAATTTTGGAAACCCTATGTTTAGGAACCTTGATGTTTAGAGAGTTTTGACAAATTTTTAAATAACTTTTTTTTTTATTTATGTTGGCATGAAGGCCACAATTTTAACCAATTACGCTGGCTGGAGTTGGAGAACGAATCTGGAGGAGCAAATGAGCAGGATATTATCACAGATTAATGATATATCATTAATGCCGAACTTGGCCAAAAAAAGGTTAGGAAACAGCGATTATGGGGGCAGGGGGGGGGGGGGGGGATCGCAAGTTAGACACTTGCCACAGGCGTTTCATACCCTTGTTACGGCACTGTTCTAAACCCCCGTCCACCACTTGCACCACTGTATAAAAATTATTAATAAAGTGAATAAGGAAAAAGATTTGCAATAATTTTTTTATTTAAATGAAATAATTTAACAATTTAGACAAAATAAGATTTAACATAAAAGTTTATCGTAATTCGCTATAAAATTAAAATTATTTTTCGAGTGTACAATTTATAATAAAATACAGATATAAAATGAAATATAAGATAAACAGTAAATGTGTTTAGTATATATATTTACATTCTAAAAGTTATATAGAAAATGAATGGCTATTTGCACATTGTTTATATTTGTCCCTAAGCACATAAAATTTTCGGACTAGTTATTATTTTCAAATTAAATAACCAATAGTATATAAATTTATTAGGAAACCGATTAAATCATAATCTAAAAGCAGTAAACAGCTACGAAAATAACCGATTAGTAATTAGAGAATTTAGTGTCAAGGGGGAAATTTTGCTCAGGAGCCCACGTCTTGTGGGTACGTCAGGGGCGTATATAAGGGGGGGGGGCGAGGGCCCCCCCCCCCGAAATTTCCCAAACACATATACATATATAGGGATATACAGACATCAGTGCAACAAATTTTTCCGCAGGATGGAAAACTTTGGTTCCGCAAAGGAAAAAATGTTCCGCAAAAAAATTCGTGTGAAAAAAAATTGCCCCGCAGAAAAATTTTCAGTTTGGGCCCCCCCCCCCCGAAAAAAATTTCTATAAACGCCCCTGGGGTACGTGGATGGCGACCACGAGCTACTCAAGCTGGGACTGACAGTCCTTCTGTTCTTTACATGTCTGTCCCTTCCTTCTATATTTTCAACAGGCGTCAGACCGTGCGACGGGCCGGCCTGTTCTATTTCTTCTGGTCGTAAATAACCCATTCCACAGAACCCTTTCCCGCCGACCCCGCACCGCGGGATTAATGCGAAGATAGAAGAAGAAGAGTGTCAAGGGGGAAATTGCCTTGAACTATTAGATTCAAAACGTATTTAAATAAATATTCACTTTTATGTAATTTGAAAATTTGTATTTACGTTTCTTTGCCCAGACCCTCAAGACCCGAGTCTCAAAGAAGATAGTAAATATATTATTTATTTATAAAGATGGGAGCAATCGAAAATGTATCAGAAAGGAACAATTCATGTCAAAGAGCGAGTACTAGGATAATATTAAAAAAGTATGTTCAACAAAAGTATAAGTATATTATTAGTACCTACCAATGTGCTTATAGCCAATTCTTTGTACATATATGAGAAAATATATGCCTATATACATGTATAAATTTATGGATCTTTAAATTTTCTTTTGTACATGACAATTAAACTTTCAGTCTTGAAGAATTATGGAAGCCCTGGGTTGAAAATAGTTTCATTTTAATATTACTGCATTACTGGCATACTGACAGCGGCCTTAGTGTGAGCAACATCTGTCTCACGCCAGAGTTGAGTGACAGTTTTCGTTTGTGTATAGAAATTAATGCCTTGTTTGCCATAAAAGTGACTATCGCCAAGGAATGAAGCTCGTGAACCAGTAAATGAAAACATTGGAAGAGGCACTGGAATGGGAACATTTACGCCGACCTAAAAATAAAAAAATATATATAATAGTGAGAAAAAAATATTTAAATTTATAATATCTTTATATATAAAATTCTTCTGTACGACTGTATGTGACTGAACTCCTCCTAAACGACTGAACCAATTATGATGAAATTTTCTGTGTATGTTTGTGAGACTCCCGGACAGGTTTTGTTTCACAAATAACAATAAGTTAATGAGTAATTAACCGTTAAAATAAGAAAAAAATAAAAAATCTGGTGTGACTGGCGCACAGCACACAACTTTCTCTTACCTTCGGTAATCGAAAGTTGTGCACTGTGCTGTCACACCAGATTTTTCGTGTCGACATGTATTTAGTTTCCGACAGTAGGGTACAATTGAATTCAAGATGTAAAATTTATAAGTATGGGAAAATATTTATATTTTGTTACCATGGCAACCATTTCTCCTATCCTTCCCTATGAAATACAAGAGTAAAGTGGTCTTCAGAAGATTTCAATCGCAAAATGAGAATATACATTTTAAAGAGCATCTAAAAAATAATTGATTTTTGAATTTTAAAAAAAATCGTTGGAGCAAATTTTGAGAAAATCGAAAAAAACTGAAAAAGTACATCAGTAAAGTACTAGTATTCTTTGGCCGATTTTGATTAAAAGCTTATTTTTCCGGTCCCGGGGGTGTTTAACTTAAATATAAAATTTCAACCTCATAGCTCAATTCCTTCATGCTTAAAATTGAACACACACACACACACCCACACACCCACACACCCACCCACACACCCACACACAGACAGACCATGTCGCGAAAACCACTTTTTTGGATTCAGGGGACCTCAAAACGTGAAGATCCATCAAAATCTCGACATCGAATTTTTGACATGAATCCAATACTTTCTCTCTATATATATATTACATATATACATAGGTAAGAGAAAGTAAAAATTAGGAGAAATGGTTGCCATGGTAACAAAATATAAATATTTACCCATGTTTACGATTTTTTAAAATTTATTTACATTTTGAATTCTAAAATATAGGCGTAAATTTTTTGTCTGTGTACCGGGAGAGTACCGGAAAGGATATGATTCACAAAAAATCTTAAGTTCATGAATAATTAACCGTTAAAATAATCTCTATATATAAAAATGGAAAGGGAAAAATGTTTGTATGTACCGGTATGTATATATGTATATGTTTTATAGAAATCCACAATTTTCAATGAAGGCGAGCAAGGGGGGTCCAGGGGGCGCAGCCCCCTTGGGAGCCCCGCCGAAGGCGGGGCTTGCGTCTAGTATATATATATAAAGATAAGTCATGATATCCCCTCATTTTGTTACATAAGTCCATATCATTATTAGAGCTGGGCAAAATAATCGATTAATCTATTATTTTCTTAATAAAAAATGGAAATTTTACCAGAAAAAAAAAAGGTATAATCGATTTTTTTTGATAATCGATTATTTTTCCCATAATCGAACACCTCTTATCATTATATGTATATATATATATATATATATATATATATATATATCAAAATTGAAAAATTAACTATTTTTAGTGAGTCAGTACTAAAAAAACCTTAAGAATAATGAACTATCCAAATTTTTTGAGGATGAAGAGGATCATTCAAGGGGCATGAACGAATATTATTTTCGTTACGAAAATCACAGCGGTGCCCCATGTGAAGTATTCTAAAAATCTGATGTAACTTATATACAAATAGATAATTGGTAAAAATTTTTTATAATGTGTAAAGAGTTCCAAAGGGGACCCCCTTTTGAATCGAAATTTTCATGCAAATCCCCATAAGAATTTAGCATTGGCTCTATGGAAGGAATAGCCGGAAAATGAATTTAAAAAATCTGAAATATTATAACAGTAAAGTGTACTTCAAAACACTTTAGGGCAAAATGAGAATATACATTTTAAAGAGCATCTAAAAAATAAATGATTTTGAATTTTAAACAATTTTGGTTGAGGCTATTTCGAGAAAAATGAAAAAAATTGAAAAAGTACATCAGTAAAGTACTAGTACTTTTAGGCCGGTTTTGTTTTTTGTTGAGTGTCCGGGAGTGTACTTAACTTAAATATATAATTTCATTCCGATAGCTCAATTCCTTCATGCTAAAAATCGTTACACACAGACAGACTAATATGTGGGACCCAGGGAACCTCAAAACATGTATATCACATATTTCGACATGATCGCCATAAGTTTACTTTCTCTCTATATATATTTCTTATATATGGTAAGAGAAAGTAAAAAATAATCAATAAGTAATTTGTTCCCTTTTATTATGATTTTTATTATTATCTATTATTTTTATTTAATTTAAGATAATGTAATTTAATATAAATGTATATTACCTGTCCGACATCGATTTCGAATGTAAATTTTCTTGCGGCAGCTCCATTTGTCGTGAAAATTGCAGTTCCATTACCGTAAGGATTCTTATTGATAAGTTGAATGGCTTCATCAAGATTGTTTACGCTTAAAACAACAAGAACTGGTCCAAAAATCTCCTCCCGATAACAACGCATATGGGGCTAGAAAAAAAAAATTAATTTTAAACCATTGTCAAGTTTTTTATATTTATTTACATGAGCCGTTTATTTTGAAAGTGGCCTCCCCCCATTTACACTTAGAGTAAGATATTTATTATTAATAATATCCGAAGGACGGTGATGAAGGTAATTTTAATTAATTAGTAATTAACAAATTTAACCTCAGTTTTTGGACAATAAACTGGTTAAAAAAATGTTGCATGCGTTATGTCAGAAATGAACCGTATAACATTTACTTTAAGATATAAATGAATGAAAATGAAAATTTTAAAGTCGTGAATTTATTACTAAGTCGGGGTAGACCAAGAAAGTTCGAAAATATTGTATTGACATCACTGTATAAAAATATCAGACAAATTAAAACAGCAAAATTTAAGGACAAAATCGACCTATTACGATATATAGACCCACCACCGGAACATCATGATTTCTTCAAATCCCTTTCACGAGTAGTAAATTGTTTTGTAATTTACGTTTGTAATTTTGTACGTTATGTAGTTAAAAAATGTTAGGTAGACGATTCTCAACGAAGTTATTCTTATAGTGTTGTAAATGTTGTGAGGTGGCTGTAGATATGGTTGATACAGGACCAAGGGAGTTGGCAGCCAATAAGTGAGCCTCTATATTAAATAAAAACTCCAAGTGTTGAGACGTTTCGGCTTTATTCTGCTAATGCCATCATCAGTCAATTAGAGAGTATAAGTGTATAGAGTTGTTATATTAAATATTTTTTATATACATTATGTGGTATATAAATAATTTCTATTTGTATGCTTCCAGTCATTCAATACGTGTGTATTCGCTTTAGTAAGAGCTTGCTTTTCAAATTCGTATTGAATGACTGTAAGCATACAAATAGAAATTATTTATATACCACATAATGTATACTCAACACTTGAGAGTTTTTATTTAATATAGAGGCTGCCAACTCCCTTGGTCCTGTATCACTTAAATTATGTTGAATGGACCCTTGGGCTTCATCAAATTTTATAACGAACCTGGTTGTTAATTTTAAAAGTGGCCTAACTCCATCCTTACTAAGAAAAGGTATATTAACCACTTAATAATTGCCATTTCTTTAATAGGAAGTATAAATTTAATACCTTTAGATACACTTAAACAGATTGACTCCTTAGTAACCTGCACGTATATTTTTAATTGCATTGAAACGCAAGCCCTTAAATATCTCAATTCAAGTATAAATGGACTTAAGCCACTTTAAACGGCTCACATGAAATGTATTGAATAATAAACAATACCTTAACATCGGTGAGAATAGTAGGTCCAACAAAATTTCCTTTTTCGTAGCCTGGGACTTTGATATCTCGACCATCGAGAATACATTTTGCTCCTTCATCTATTCCGGATTGGATAAGTTCATGAATACGTTTTTTACTTTGAGGTGAAATCACTGGTCCAAGATCAGCATCAGGAACATGTCCAGCGTTAACTTTAAGAGCTTTTGCTCGTTGAACTAAATCTGGAATCCAATTGTTTGCTTCGCCGACAAAAACAGCTGTGCTTAGAGCCATGCAACGTTGGCCAGCAGCTCCAAAGGCAGCGCCAACCAATTGATTCAAGGAATGCTCTTTGTTTGCATCTGGGAGAACTACGCCATGATTCTTAGCTCCAAGGTTTGCTTGGACTCGTTTTCCAGCTTTGGAACCCCTCTCATAAATATATTTCCCCTAAAAAAAAAAAAAAACAGAGATTTGAAAAAAGAGTTTTTAAGTTTTAAATTCTAAAAGAATTTATTTAAATTTATAAAATAATAATTATATGCTGTTTTTATATGTTTAAGTATAAAAAAAAGATTGTAATCAACTTTGGATCAATAAAATCCGGTGCACCTGATTCAGTCTAGTTACGTCCCAGTTTCGAAGATTAAATCAAATGTCACCCACTTAAAGATAATGTGAATTTTTCATGTATATATATACCTATATATTTGTTCTAAAAGATTTCCGCGTATGTTAAAAAAATATAACTTCAGTGGTGAGGAGATTCAAGGCAGCCAAAAACCATCACTATTGAACCAGAAGTCATGACATCATACGAATGTTCGCACAAACGTATTGTCAGGGGTTGCCAAGAGGCTCTCTGAGCTCGAGGCAAACAGCACATTGTCCTGATAAAGCCGGAATATCGGCCGAAACGTCGCCAAGCGTGTAAAATAAAGTGAAAGATAAATATATAATTTTTCCTTATTGCTCTTGGCTCCCTTAAATCTCCTCACCACTCATTATACATTGAGCCGCTTCTCTAGAAATTAAATATCTTCATATACCGGTATATACTCGTACTATCCCCTAACACGTGTCTGCACAGTGAAGCTTATGAATTTCAATATAATAAATTATAATCTAATTTTATAAATTTCATTGAAATTTTTCAGACTAAAATAGAACAAATAATAATAATCATTTAAAAAAATAAAAAATTCATAAGCTTCACTGTCCAGATACATTATTGAGGGATAGTATATATATATATATATATATATATATATATATATATATATATATATGCGAAGATTAATATATCCTATATATATATATATAGGAAATGGTGGTATGAGGTTGTTTTCGGAGTCGCAGTCTTACTGGCCCTCGAATCAAAGACAAGCACAAATCTCTGAAACCTTCAGTAACACTTCGACTTAGGGAGTAAGCAGTTTGGGTTGGTAATCGAAAGTTGTGCTCTGTACTTGTCACACCAGATTTTTTGAGTCGACCTAGATTTAGTTTCTGACAGTACGGCACATTTGAATTCACGATGTAAAATTTATAAACATGGGAAAATATTTTTATTTTGACACCATGGCAACCATTTCTTCTATCTTTTCTATGAAGTACAGTGAGCGCCACAATTAAGTCCCCACCTATACCTAAGCCTCAAGTATATGGTATATTATATGGTCTATAGTGAAATAATTTTAACACAAAAAAAATAAAATGTCGAATGAGATTCGCACATATAAAAAGGTCAAATGATTTCCTCAAGAGAGAAAATTTTGTATAGGAAATACAAGATTCGGTTACGGTTTCGGCAGAAACTAAGATTGAGGACGAAATTCGGTTTCGGTTGAAAATCTTGTTTCGGTCGGACCCTATTTATAATCATAAACAGAGGAGGATGTGTTTAATAATAATTATTAAACACATCCTTCTTTACTTTAGTTGCAATGTTTTTAATTATAATTAAACACATAAAATTTATTTGAAGGAGGTATATAGCTTAATGTTGATATTCAAATAGGTAGAAAAAATGAGCAAAGCAGCTAGTTATATTTCATTAGTAAAATAATTTGATTTTCGGTGATTAACTATGGATTATTTGTAAAAATTTACGGTTCGGCCACTCATTCTGATGTCGTCTTTCCCTCTCTGTCCTTGGTATGCGAAAATTGAAATTTTTGGACAAGAACATGAGTGGAGGATTGGAGATATCAGCCAAATTGGGATTGTCCAGGTTAATAAAACTCCCAGGATAAGACGTTTCGGCCTGAATTTATTTGGCCATCTTCAGTTATTAGGAATTATACACATAGTGCAAGTGCACATGTGATCAAACCAGGACTCGTCAATAATAAAATTTATTTGCTTCATGCAAAATTATATGGTTCCTGTGCCGAAGTTCAGAGATAATTCTCAGAGAATTATTAACTTCAAAACTAATTATAACTGAAGATGGCCAAATAAATTCAGGCCGAAACGTCTTACCCTGGGAGTTTTATTACCCTGGACAATCCCAATTTGGCTGATATCTCCAATCCTCCACTATAATTACATCACAGCCACAATCTCAAAAGTAACTATGAACATGATTGAGCGACTTACAATTGTGTATGCCCAATATAACATGGCGAGGATTATATAAATTTTCAGACATTAACCTTGCCCTGAAGATGGTCCCATATGCGGCCCTGGTTTGATAATAAAATGAAATATAACTGCTTTGTTAATTTTTTCTACCTATTTGAACATAAAATTTGAAAATTGAGAACATGCCAACAAATTAGGGATAGAGGCATTGAATGAAAATAGGAAAATTAAAAACAACATACAGCCTGATCTGATCCAACAAAAGAGATGGCACGGATATCTGGATGATCACAAATGAAATCAACGGAATTGCGAGCTCCATGTATAACATTAACTACACCCGGAGGACATCCAGCTTGATTCAACAAATCCATTATCATCATACAAGCTCCTGGCACACGTTCCGATGGCTTTAAAATGCAAGTATTGCCAAGCACAGTGGCCACTGGGAAAACCTATAAAAAATTTTATTATTAAAAAAAATAATAAAATTATTTAAATGATAAAGTAAAAATACTTACCCAAAGAGGTACCATAGCTGGGAAATTAAAAGGGGTGATGCCAGCAGTGACACCCAAAGGAATTTTGTATGAATGAGTATCTAAATCTTTTGAGATATTCGGGAGAGTTTCGCCAAGTTGTAAAGAAGTCACGCTACAGCTATGTTCAACAACCTCTGCAAGAAAAAAAAAGAAAAAAATTATATATATATATATAGTGTATATGAGGACGATAAGGAGAATAAAAACCAGCTCGGTTTTCTCTCTCAGGACTCCAATTCATTTGCAAATATAGGCTCCTATAGGAGCCGAAATATTTGCAAATGAATGGAGTCCTGAGAGAGAAAACGGAGCTGGTTTTTATTCTCCTTATCGCCCTCAACTACGATTCCCAGCTACAAACAACTACTGTATATATATATATTTTTCAGAAGATGGATTAAAATATATTATATTTAACATTTACTATTTGCCCGTGACCAGTGGCTCAGAGAGTAGAGACTGGCTTCTCATGCCGGGGTCTCGGGCTCGCTTCCCGTCCCAAGCGAGAAAAATTTATTTCATTTGAATTGACTACAAATCATTTGAAATAAATAGGGATGGGGTCTAAATGACCTTGGATGGCGAAAAGACCTTAATAAAAAAAAAAACTGGTGTGACTGGTCTAACAGCTCTTACCCTTGGTACCCTTGGTAAGAGAAAGTTGTGAACTGTGCCACACTGTGTCACACCAGAATTTTTGTGTCGATATGTATTTAGTTTCCGCCGATATATTATAATTCAAGATGTAAAATTTATAAAAATTTATATTTTGTATGATAGGCAACCATTTCTCTCATCTTTCCTATAAAGTGCAAGAGTAAAGTGTGCTTCAAACAATTTTGAGAGCAAAAGGAGAATATACATTTTAAAGAGCATCTAAAAAATAATTTATTTTTGAATTTTTATCAAAACTTCAGAGCGAATTTTGAGAAAATCGAAAAAAACTGAAAAAGTACATCAGTATATTAACATATAGATCTATAGAGTTAAGAGAAAGAAAAAAAACGAATAGTGATATGTCAAATAGGAAACTAGATCTCCATAATCCTTCAATTCCTTAATTTTAATTTGCCGTCTGGAAATCTGTACCTCTGGAAATTTGAACTTATTTCTGCGCAAATCTTTTTTTTTCTTTTCCCAAATTTTTCAAAATTCTTTTTTATTAATTTTATTGTCGGTGTTGTTTTCTAGTCTTTCCTTGAAAGTAGTCTCATTTTCAACTCAAAAGAAATTTAAAAAATGCTTGAACTTTTCGGAAATCCTCAGGTTGGACTGAAACAATGGATGAATTTTCATATTAAAATGCAATGAATAAGATAAAAAATTTGCCATGATTATTCCAGAAAAAATTTTGTAATGCATAAATGAGATAAGTTTGAAAGTTCAAAAAAATCACAAAGATTTTTTATTATAGCAATCTACTTTTGATAAAAATTTAAACATTAGAATCATATGTCTTTAGATAAGGAAAACTTAAACAAATATATATATAAAAAAAGGTATGGTCTGATAAGGACTTAAACTCTTAATGCCCTTGACTTTTAATTCAAACATGTTATGAAATTGTGTTGTAGCATATTATCATATTATTATATAATAGGTGTCAAGTCAAAAATATTTTAATATCTTTATGTATATTTAATCAATTGTTACATTAATTAGAATGGTAATAAGTATAAATGTATTAAGGTTCTTATTTAAAAAATTAATTGATTATCCAGTCAATTTATGAAATTTTATATTCAAGCTAGGCACTTACTGGGACTACATCTGAATTAAATCTTTGTTGCTTGCTTAGGAAGCAAACAACTGGCTCCGAGCACAAGAAGCAAGTATCCTACCACTGTGCTAGGGTCCAGGGGATAAATTTTTTAATATTAAATAACCTTATATTATCACACTTCATTGCTAAATATAGAAAAAATTATGATTTCTTATCTTTTCTTGTGTAATAAATGATATAATACATAAAACCAAGCTTGTTGTTTCTTTAAAAATGTGAATTTATTCCACTTTTTTAAAATTAAAACAAGTTTTTTAGATAATTTATAATATAAACAAAAATTTCAAATCTCATTTTATTCCATTTCGATTTCAGAGAGCTCATAAAAACTATCTATCTATAATTTGATTAACAAGATGGTTTTATATATTTAACAATGTACTAGGTATATGAAGTAATGGGCCTAATCAATTAAAAATAGAAGTGAATTGTTAAGCAATGCCATACAGTCCTGATAATAGGAATGGTTAGCTCACAAACAAGGCTTTAGCCCGCCGAAAGCTATCGATATGCATTTAAAATAAATTTAATAAATTGGTAAAGTTAAATGGCTTTAGCAGCCGAAATGACTAGTACCACTGAACCTCTGGATGGAGGTGTTGAATGCCCACCGAAAGCCAGAAAAAAAATTATATATTATATATACATGTTTAAATAATGTTTGCTTCCTTGAGAACGACAATCCATATTTGTAAATTAATTAATGGCCACAGCAACCGAAAGGTAATAAAAAATTTTACATCATGAATTCAAATGTACCATATACTGTCGTTAACTAAATATGTGTCAAAAAATCCGGTGCGACTGGTCGCACAGCACACAACTTTCTCTTAAATTCGGTAATCGGAAGTTGTGTTGTCACACCAGATTTTTTGATAAGAATATATTTGTTTTAATTGATTATTATCAAATTAAGCTACTTTATATTCTTTTTTTTATCAGTAAAAATTCGTCATAATCACTTTTAATCATTAAAATTAATGAAATTATTTAATTAAGAAAATCCTTGGGTTAATGAATAAAGAGACAATGTGAAATTATAATTCAAAATGATTGATAACGAATTTACAAGACAATGCACATTGGTATGATCGGGTGATTGGATTATACTCACGTAGGCCTCTCAAGACGTCTCCTTCGGCGTCCTTGAGGGTCTTGCCCTGCTCTTTAGTGATCATCTCAGCCAGGGGAGTCATGTTCTTTCTGATCAACTCCTGAAGACGGAACATGATCTGTTGTCGTGTGAGAATCGAGGTATTTGACCAAGTTTTGAAGGCTTTTTTCGATGAGGCAACCGCTTCTTCCATTTCTGCATTGGTGGTTTCTGGAACCTTAGTGATGACTTCATTTGTAGCTGGATTGTGAAGATCAATCCAATTTGACGTTTTTGATTCGACAAATTTGCCATCGATGAAATTTTTAGTTGTTGTTAAACTTCGAGCATTGAGATTTCGTATAAGATTTTGGAGAGAATTCTAAAAACAACAAAAAAATCAAAATAACAATTTAAAATATTATTTTTTTCCTTTAATTAATTAATGACACAAAGATTGATTAATATGTAAAAGAACTTTCAATCAAATTAACAAAAAAGTATTGTATTTATAAGAAAACTTATGCTTTATGAATATATGTATATTTAAATTGGTGTTAATTAATGCAAAATTAAGATAATTTGTATAAATTACAGTTAATTAATTCAGAATATAAGTATATAATTGAATAAATACAGGAGGGATTTTATATGAGATACCTTCTTGATAAGTTTTCAAAAATTTGCGTTTGAGTTAAGAAACAATTAATACATTTTATTTGACGAAATTCAAAGTTCGATTTCCAAAGAAGGCTTTTAGAACGAAAAAAGCATTCTTGATGGAGAAATTTTATTAGCCTTTATTAATTTTCATAGCAAAAGCATGATTTGGAGGTGGGATGATAGGATACTGGGAACTGATGACCAAGGAGTCTTTCAAACCCGCAAACTCTAAAAGAAAAAGAAAATTTTATATATAATATATAAAATATGTTGATAAATAAAGTGATTTAAATAAGAAATATTAAATTTTTCAGAGTCTAAAGGGATTTAAGTATATAAACATGAATATAGTTAAAAGTATTTTGTATTTTAAAGAAGCCAGAATAAATTTTATTGAAAGTTAAATTTGAAAAATTTCAAGAATAAATCACTTTGCCTTCGGAACGGTTTAATTATTAAAATCAGAAGATTGATAAAATAGTTACCTCGGCTCTTAGGAGGCTCGAAAGAGAAGTTGCCATGGCGAGAGTCGTCAAGCAAAAAGGCACAGAAACAGTTATCAAGGGCAAAAGTGATTACATTTCGTTAATAAAATCAAGTTGACAGGGTTAAGTACAAAACGACCTTGACAGCCATTTGACAATTTAGCAATTGCTCTGCCATCTATTATCAAGATTATATACTCATTAGTTCAACCATTTGTCAATAGGGAGCATATGCTGTACATAATTTTAAAAAATTAAATTTTTTTATTGAATTTGGGGTTTTCTCAAAAAATCTAAAACTTTAACAAAATCAAACTCCAAAGAAAAACTTGAAATCACTTTTTTCATTAAAATTAGTTTATTTTTTTACCTTTTATTAACCTATTCTCAGAACAAGAGCAAATAAATTTTTTTGAAGTTTTTTTAATTTCTTTTAAAATAAAGCAAAAAACAAATTAATATTTAGATCAAATTTAGTTAGTTTCTAAGAAGGATACAAAATCTTTTAAATCTAAGATCAACTGTTTTTAAAGTGTTGGCAACTCTGTCTTAGATTCCTCGTGGAGGGAAAATTATCTTTTGGAGGGAAATTGGAGGGAAAAAGGAGGGAAAATGTCATCGGGTGATGATCATGTGTCCTCTACATCTCAAGTTTTTTTCAAGATATATTTTTATAACCGATAAACGTCAAATATATAGTAAGTGTTTAAATGATTATTAATGCCAATTATTTATAAATTAATCTGTTTAATATATTGAGTTTCCGGTCCTTCGTTAATAATGTTCTTATTTTCTGGCATGAATATGTTTCACATAATTGACTATCAGTTTATTTAGATACATTTTTCAAGATTAAAACATGTCTTTGTTTAAATTATCTTATTTTTGTCTTTTAGTTTCGATGTCAAAATCAAAAAAAGAAAAATGAGAAGTGTTTAAAACTGTCCTTGTCCATCAAGAAGGCTTTTAGATTTTTCGTCAGACTGCACCTTTGCTCTTTTAATTCAAATGGACCAATCAGATCACAGGCATTGTTAAAAGAACATTCCAGAAAAGGCCTGGCACTTGTTACTGATGAATAAATAAAAAGTGATCGGTTTACAAATTGGCCTCGTTTCTACAATCAACAGGTATTTATTCATATTCACATATATTCATTCTAAGTATTTAAGAAATAATAAAGTAATATTAACAATTAATTCAATTCAATTCTCTTAACTTGATAAAATATAGAAATTAAAATTAATATTTAAAAATATCATAGAGTAGTCACCAAAGTGTCTGACTGGAATGCAATCTTCTGATTCATTGCGATTAATTATTTGTTTTTTAATTAAAATTTATTTTTTAAATATTTGAAAATAATATATTTTAAGAAAATATACTAAAAAATCTGGTGTGACTTGTCGCATAGCACACAACTTTCACTTACCTTTGGTAATCGAAAGTTGTGTTCTGTGCTTGTCACGCCAGATTTTTTGTGTCAAAATATATTTAGTTTCCGACAGTAAGGTATATTCGAATTTCAAGATGTAAAATTTATAAGTATGGGAAAATATATTACAGACAGGCCATGTTGCAAAAACCACTTTTTTGGATTCAGGGGACTTCAAAACGAACAAAATCTAGACATCGAATTTTTGTCATGAATCCAATACTTTCTCTATATATTACACATATATAGAGGTAAGAGAAAGTAATAACAAATTTCATACTAATTTGGGAAATGATTATGTTCAAGGACATTGAATTATAAGAAGAATGAGACTTTTGGATAGTAAATCTTAAAAAAGACATTAATAAAAGAATATAAACTCTCTCACTCAGGGGCTCACTTCTAGTGAGTCGACTTGCTTTTCTCTCGGTCTCATTTTTTTATAAATTAATTTTGCCGACCCCACAAAGGGATGAGGTCAGGGTAGAAGAAAAGAATATATACTCTCGATTCCTTGTCAAACATGTTCACAACCTTCCATTTCTGCAACTTTCTTTAGAATTTTATTTACAAAATTTTTCCCTTAATACTTTACCTATTAACCTTTATAAATAAGAAGTTCAAACAATTAAGGAAACATCAAAAATTATTCTTAAATCCACCCAAACCGAAAAATTTAGATAATTTAGATTTATAAAAAAAATAAAGGGTCGGACTTTGCCCTCTCAATATTCAAAGGAATAACGCAACGCGTTTGGAGTTTAGGCTTTCACAGTTGTTGTTATTATTAATAAAAGAATTAGATTTTCAGTTTAACTGTGGTTTATTTGTAAACATTACAACGTTTCGGCCACTCATTCTGTTGGCCTTCTTCAGGTACAATTCAACTAAGATTATAAAGGTTGTTACATCTGTGACAATCTCAATTGAATCCAATTGAGCCCCCCACCCCCGAAAAAATTCAATATAATCTGGTACAAAATGTATCCTCTTCTAGTGAGGCCCCAGGCCCCCAACTGTCTCGGTACGCCTCTGCCTTTTCATTTGTCTGCTCTTCTTTGTAATCTTAATAAGTAGACGATAACCAAAGAACCAAATGAAAATGAAAAAGCTAGCTAACTATTCATCCTACTAATCTCACATCGTCCTCTAATCATGTATTATTTTCAACTTCCCGAAAGCTTTCTTTTAATGAGTCATCTAACTTTTCTTTTAACCATTCACACTTATTAATTTTTTGGTTCCTGACAGCAGCTGACAGCTTGATAGCTTAATATAAGAATTAAAAAAAATTTCATACATGTCTCATTAGGATTTTTTAAAAGAAAGTTTAAAAGAGATTTTCAATTTTTTAAAACTAATGCAATATATGATTGAAGAAAGTAAAACGTTAATTATTTATAATAATAAATAATATCTTATTTTCAGAAATAATGAAAAGGAACTCCTTCTCCTCGCCAGAGTGCCAGTCATGTGCCTAGTTGTTTTTCGAAGCTCAAATTTGAAAACAACAACCAGCGATGAAACTTTGTCTCAAGAGGTGAAAACAAAATAACATTAAAAAAATAATTGTTACAAAAACTATTTATAGCTGAGATGTTATATTAATAAGAGGGTAAAAATTAGAGATGGAGCTAAGGTTATTTCTTAATTAGTTTAATTCACACAGCTGACGTTTTGGTCCAGTGTTTGAACCATCCACAGAACTGGCGAAAAGTCATTATGAAAGTGTCATAGTGGATTTTTACATTGTTGAACAATTCTTATATAATAAATATATGCACAGTATGAGATGACCAGGTACAGTGAGGGACAATATTAAGTCTCACCCATGCGTTTTCCACATGTGATTATTTCATTGTTTTTAAAAAAATATTATATATTTTTTAATGGAAACTTTCATGGTTCAAACCTAGAAAATTTCCAATAAAGATTTTCATTTTCTTTTATAAAAACAATGAAATAATCACAAGTTGAAATCGTATGGGTGGGACTTAAAATTGACCCTCACTGTACATAAAAAAAAAAAAAATTATGTACCTGATCATACTGTGTATATATTTATTAAATAAGAATTTTTCAACAATATATAAAATCCACTATGACACTTTCATAATGATTTTTCGCCAGCTCAGAAGATGGTTCATACACCGAAATGTCAGCCGTGTGACTTAATTAAACTAATAAAGAATTAACCTTAGCTGCATCTCTCATTTTTACCCTCTTATTAATTAAAAAAATATAAACTTTCTGAACTTATTTTAAAAGCGATCGTCTCTCTATTTCACAGCTTCATGCGTAAATGTCACAATTCGTTTTGGTACAGAACCTTCCTTCTAAAGAAAATCATGTTGTTATTTTACCTTTTTTTTTGTTAAATTTTATCTAGAAGATCAAAATAAATGATTGATCTATTCTTGTGAATCATAAATTATAAACAATTTCCCAAATCTGTGCCAAAAAATAATAAGCTGTTTAGGAATTAGATGGAGATCGTATCTTCGTATTTTTTAAAAGATTTATTTGTACTGTATAATTGCAATTACGAAATTTAATACTTTTAATTACTTTATGCTTTTTATCTTTCATTATGAAATTGGTCAAAATCAAAAAGATATGATGAATTATATGTTATCGTACCGAATATTTTTTATTTATCGTGCCAACGCACACGAGCAAAAACGTTTTCGGACAAAACATTTTGTTCGGTGTGCGTTGACTCATAGAAAAGCATTGTAAAAACAGTTTTAGACAAAAACGTTTTGTTCGAAAACGTATCGGTATGCGTTCAGCCTTACACTAAAATGGTAGATTTCTATCAACTTTTGGAGTAAATACGTCACTTGAAAGTAGTACTTTACTTAAAGTTTTTTCAAAATTTTGACTTAACAGTTTTTGTAATAATCAAAGAAATAAAATTGAAAATTTTAAAATTTTTGAAAAAACTTTTTTCTCCAAAAGTTGATAGAAATCTACAATTTTAGTGTAATGAATATATACCAAATTTCATCGATCTGCCTGCTTGCGGTTTTATAATCGTATTCACACACACACAGACAGACATAATACCCATAATGGGTTTTTGGACTCGGGGAGGTCTAAATCGTGAAGAATCATCAAAATCTCGAAGTCGAATTTTTTGACGATTACAATACTTTCTCTTTATATTCTATACGAGAAAGTGAAAAATGTCGACCAGGTCCTGAGGAAGGGGGCGATTAGCACCCGAAATGTCGACGAGAACAGTGAAATTAAATAGCTTTTTATTTGTCGTCCTAACTGCCTACGTAGTATTTTAATGTCTAACAAATTGTAAGTTAGCCAAAATAAAAATCTTGTATTTTCATGATTTCAAAGAAATTTCGAGAAAATGTTTCTCTTTAAAATAATAAAATTGTATTTAAATGATTTAAAAAATTATTTATTTTAGCTAACTCTCATTAGAAATGTACAGTGAGGGTCAATATTAAGTCCCAACCATGCGTTTTCTACTTGTGATAATTTCATTGTTTTTATAAAAGAAAATGAAAATCTTTATTGGAAATTTTCTAGATTTGAACCATGAAAGTTTCCATTAAAAAATATATAATATTTTTTTTTTAAAAACAATGAAATAATCACAATATTTATATATATGGGTGGGACTTAATTTTGTCCCTCACTGTATACAAAAATATTTACTGAATATCTCATTATTCTTGATTTGTATAATATATCAAATTCAATGAGGGCCACAGGCTCTGGGCTAAGGTGTTTAGGCATTAATGTTTTATGTATATAATAAAAATGTTTTTTATTTATAATTTACCCATCTGTTTCAGTGTACCGACACTTGATTGTTTTCTCCAACCTTCGAAACCTTACATACTTCATTTCCTGGATCCTTTCAAACTACTAAGGTAATTTCATCTTCCGTATTACTTTCCTATATATCCCTGTTCTTTTTTTTTTTTTTTTTTTTTTTTTTTTTTTTTTTTTTTTTTTTTTTTTTTTTTTTTTTTTTATTTATTTTTTTTTTTTAAGAGTATTTTTTTTTTTTTTTTTTTTTTTTGGTGGTTAATTAAAAAAGGGGGGGGGGGGGGGGGAGAAAAAGGGGGGGGGGAAAAAAAGAAGGAAAAAATAAAAAAAGGGAGGGGGGGAAAGAAATTTTTTTTGGGGGGGGGGGAAGGGGGGCCAGCTTAATTTGGGGGGTCGCTGTTTTTTTTTGTTTTTTTTTTATAGTATAAATAAATGGGCCTGGACCCCAATAAATATATATTAATCAAATATGAGTATCGTTTAAGTCTTAAATGGCCTAAGTTGCCGAAAAGATTGTGTGAATGGGAGAGTGAGTGGGAAAAAAGTGTGTCTTAAAAAAAAAAGAAAGATTTTGGGAGGGGGGGGGGGGGGGGTCACGACCCCCTTGACCCCCCCCTCTGGGACCGCCCTTGGATTATTTAATATATTATTAACGTTTATTAATTGGGAAAAATACTCTCTTTCACGAATTTCGCTTGGTTTTGATAAAATTTGATAAAATTTTTCATATCCTAAATGTCATTTGCTATTCTTTGATTTTATAAAATTTCTACCTCTTTCGAACCCAAGACCAGATTATTTAATATATTATTAACGTTTATAATTTGGGAAAAATACTCTCTTTGAATAAATTCACTAGGTTTTAAAAAAATTTGATAAAATTTTTCATATCTAAATGTCATTTGCTATTTTTGGATTATATAAAATTTCGACCTCTTTCAAACTTAAGACCAGATTATTTAATATATTATTAACGTTTATTAATTGGGAAATACACTCTTTGACGAATTTCGCTTTGTTTTGATAAAATTTGATAAAATTTTTCATATCCTAAATGTCATTTGCTATTTTTTGATTATATAAAATTTCTACCTCTTTCGAAGGCGAGACAAGATTATTTAATATATTATTAACGTTTATTAATTGGGAAAAATACTCTCTTTGACGAATTTCGCTTGGTATTGATAAAATTTGATAGAATTTTTCATATCCTAAATGTCATTTGCTATTCTTTGATTTTATAAAATTTCTACCTCTTTCGAAGCCGAGACAAGATTATTTAATATTTATTAACATTTATAAATTGGGAAAAATACTCTCTTACGAATTTCGCTTGGTTTTGATAAAATTTGATAAAATTTTTCATATCCTAAATGTCATTTGCTATTTTTTGATTATATAAAATTTCTACCTCTTTCGAAGCCGAGACCATATTATTTAATATATTATTAACGTTTATTAATTGGGAAAAATACTCTCTTTGACGAATTTCGCTTGGTTTTAATAAAATTTGATAAAACTTTTCATATCCTAAATGTCATTTGCTATTTTTGGATTATATAAAATTTCTACCTCTTTCAAACTTAAGACCAGATTATTTAATATATTATTAACGTTTATTAATTGGGAAAAATACTCTCTTTGAAGAATTTCGCTTAGTTTTAATAAAATTTGATAAAATTTTTCATATCTAATTGACATCAAGGGCGGTCCTAGCCTTACATTTTGGGGGGTGGGGACTGTTTTTTTTTTATATAGTATAAATAAATGGGCCTGGACCCCAATAAATATATATTAATATATATATTAATCAAATATAAATATCGTTTAAGTCTTAAATGGCCTAGTTGCCGAAAAGATTGTGTGAATGGGAAAAAAGTGTGTTAAAAAAAAAAGAAAAGATTTTGGGGGGGGGTCACGACCCCCTTGACCCCCCCTCTGGGACCGCTCTTGGGGGGGGGGGGGGAGCCTGAGATCAAAAGTTTTTCTGCGGGAAATTTTTTTTTTAAAGAAACTAAATTTAAAATTTTTTCCCCGGCCGTGAAAATCATTTTACCTTATTTTTTTAGAGACATGACACGAAATTTTTACCGCCCTACGGAACAGTAAGTTAAACACCCCCGGGAGCGTGAAAATAAGCTTTTGAACAAAATCTGCCAAAGAGTACTAGTACTTTTCTGATGTACTTTTTCAGTTTTTTTTCTATTTTCTCAAAATTTTGTTTAAAACCAAATTATTATTTAGATGCTCATTAAAATGTATATTTTCATTTTGCCCTTGAAATCTTTTGAAGTACACTTTTGAACTGCATAGGAAAGATAGGAGAAATGGTAACAAAATATAATTATTTTCCCATGTTTATAAATTTTACATCTTTACTTTTATCTAACGTAGGTCCTACTGCTCGAAACTAAATATATGTCGACACAAAAAATCAATGAATGGAAAGGGTGCCCCCTCATTGGCGATGTAAAGGAAATTAAACACAAATAAAAATAAAAAATGTGAATTTTTTTTATACATAAACTAAATTAATTCAAGAAAACGCTTTGACCACCTATTAAAGGAACTGAACCTATTTGTTAAATGAACGCATTTCATTTCTGCCAAATTTGGATCGGAGCCGCAGGACTTGCTTGCTTCTCAGATTGTAAATTAGTTATTTTCCTAAAGAAGCCTGTTTTGTCTCTCGATAACTTTATATTTTATGGAAAGTGCGAGTTGTTTGAAATCTCATAAATTTATGCTAATCTGAGAAAAATTCCTTAACAAAATATTTTATCATTTCACTTTCATTTAGATACTATTTTTAAAAGAATTACAATAAAGATTTTTTATAAAATTTTCTTTATCAAATACTGCATATATATATAAATATATATTAATAATTAATTTTTTTTTCTTTTTTAATTAGAATAAATCATTTATAAATAATGTTTACTTAATGTTGCAATTTCATTTAAAATTGATTGATTGATAAATACATATTGCATTAAACATACAGAGGTCATTGACCTTTCTATTTTTTATCTAATTTTTTCTCTCAAAAACAAAACAAAAAATGATTATAAAATTAAAAATCTGGGGAGCACAGCACACAACTTTCTCTTACCTTTGATAATTGAAAGTTGTAATTTGTGCTTGTCACACCAAATTTTTTGTGTCTACATATATTTAGTTTACGTCAATATATTATATACAATATAAAATTTATAAACATAAGAAGGTTGATCAAATAGAAAGTTATTTTTATTGTTATTTAAATTTCGATGATTCAAAAAAATTTTTTTGATTTTTTTTTTATCTCTTCCGATCGCTTCTTAATATGGTAACTCACCTTGTGAATTTTTATTTCTTTTTAAGGAAGGTTATTGATTTATAATAGCTATATGTTATTTACTGATAATATTAGACTATCATTTTCAGAATAAGTTCTAAAAATGGAAATAGAAGGATAAATATTCATAAATAAATAGTCGTTCTCTCCCACTCTCTTTTTGTAAAGGAATTTTTGGATATTCTCTACTTGTAACAAAAATAGTATAAGCTGTAGCGTCAGTCTGTGTCTCAGTGGTGTCATTTCGACTTTTTCTTGGGTGGGGGGCAAACCTTGAAACTCAAAAAAAAAAAAAAAAAACACAAATAAAACTAAATTTTAGACACTTTAAAATTATCAAAAAAGGTCAAAGGCCTTTTAGACACGATCCCTAATTATTTCAAATGACAAATGAAATGAATTTTTCTCGCTTGTGACTGGAAGCGAACGCGGGACCCCAGGGACGAGAAGCCATGGGTCACGGGCAAAAAGTCTTGCCTTTTTGCCATTTTAATCATTTTTTCAGTAAATTCCAAATACCGTATATCAATAATTACTTGTTACAAAAGTTATATAAAACTATAGGTTATAACCCTCCCCCAAGCCATCATGACTCAAGCTAATATCTATTAGGATTAATTTAAAAAAATCTGCTGTAACTGTCGTTTAATCAAAATCGTTGGGGGCGAGAATTTTGAGAAAATCGAATCTGAAAAAGTAAATCAGTAAAGTACTAGTACTTTTTGACCGATTTTGATTAAAAGCTTATTTTCACGCCCTAGGCGGGTGCTTAAACTTAAATATAAAATTTCAACCCCCTAGCTCAATTCCTTCATGTTTTAATTTGAACACAGACAGACAGACCATGTCGCTTTTGGATTCAGGGGAAAGTAAGAGAAAGTAAAAATTAAAACCACTTTATTGGGCCCCTCGCCACCCTATGGGGTCAGGTACGCCGCGAAGGTCTATTTGTTAGAATTTTAAAAAGGTTAAAACTCACCAACCTTTTCTTTACTAAAAATTGTGTTAGGATTTTTGTTTGCTTTGTTATTTAAAATTTGATAATTAAAATCGTCATAAACTGATAATCTATTTTATATCAAAGCTATTGAACATAGACCAAATGAGAACCCCCATAAATTCCCCCCCCCCCCCCCCCGAGAAAAACTCTCCCCCTTGCATACACAGAGAATAGAGTGGCGATCCTTTTTGACTGTAAACCAACCAAAAAACATTTAGAAATGGCACCAAGTCTTCTGAGACCCATAGATATGTATATTGCCTAAGAAATAGGCAATTCAATATACTGCTGTGAATTGACTTGCCTAGCTACCAGGCGTCATTTGATTAGTGGCGCCTCGCGTGTTAAAAGGGCAAACTAAAAACTGTTCGGTGCTCTTAGATCTTAAATTTACTAATTAATGGAACATGGGGAATAATATTTAATATTTATTCATTTTGATATACAGGACAGTGCCTTATGGTGGTACAACCCCCTCCCCTCCTCCCAAAAAATAAAAATATATAGATATAAAGAATGCATGTGAGAAATTATAAAAAATATTTTATATTCTAAAAAATGTATTCATTTAGGAGTGGGAATGATGTAATCGTCAACCCCTGTTAATCAGTGTAGGGGTGAGGGGGGCGGCAAGAGTCCACTGCCTAGAGGCGGCAAAACTGAATACAGTTTAATCCGCTGGATGCATACCGGCAAAACTAAAACATTCTATAAAAATACTAATATTTAAATTATAAACTCAATTTCTCGCAAAAATGAATATTTGCCTATATTTGCGTCATATTCGAAGTTCAAAATTTGAATTGCTATATAAATAAATATATTTTTCAAAAATTTTAATTACTTGTGCAAATAATTGACCACTTGTTTACCTGACTATTAAAAAAAAAAATTATTGAATATGCCTATATCAAAAAAGCAAGTTTGTAAATTAAATCAAAGATTTTAGAAGACACTTGTTGACTGAGTTGTTGACTGAGAGATATCCCAATAAAAGGAAACTTTTCGGCTTTATTTAAATAATGCCATCTTCCGTTCTTATGAGCTGAAACGAGCATAATACAATAATTTTTCATGTTGTTTGTATTTTAATTTTTATTATATATGCTCTTTTCATCTCATAAGAACTGATGATGGCTTTATTTAATTGAAGTTGAAAACATTTGGCATTTTCATTTGATAGAGGCTGACATCTATCTGTTTTACTGCCTTCCTCCATATTGCCTTTGACCTCTCCTTTTATTTATCTATAATAGTGCCTGTTCCAGAGAGGTTTCTCGGGGGGGGGGGGGTAATCTGGTGTGACTGGTCGCACAGCACACAATTTTTTCTTATTATCGGTAATTTAAAGGTGCATTCTGTACTTGTTTACTAGAATATATATACAAATCAAATTTTTAAGTATTAATTTTTAAAAATTTAATTCCCAAAAAAAAAATTCTCAAATCTCAAGGGGGGGGGGGGTAATTACCCCCTTAAATCCTCTTGTATCGGCCCTTGATTTACACTTTATTTAACATAAACCATTTTCTTCATAATATTTAACTTTTATTTATATTAGACTTTTCTCCAAATAAAAGACTTTTCTTCTGGGATTTGTTTGGTCAAAAGAAAGAATATTTTTCTTTTAGTATTCAGAGCAGTGGCGTAGTGAGCTTAACTGGCGCCCGGGGCACAATACCTTTTTAGCGCCCCCCTCCCCCATTCGAAAACCATATAATATTATATGTAAAATATACAAAATTATTATATTACACTGGCACTAAATTTAAAATATATTTTCCAGAAATCAATTATAATAAAAATAAAATTATCCAGCAATTTTTTGTTTTGCGGACAATTTGGCGCCCCTTTGTGAGTAACGCCCGGGGCATGATGACCCCCCTTGCCCCTCCCCCCTCACTACGCCACTGATTCAGAGGGTGGCCTTCAACCCCTTCAAAAATATATGTCACCCAAGACAAGCTCTAAACTTCCTGAATCTTTTTCCTACTTCCTATCTCAACATATAAAATTCTCAGTTCGTATGTCCTTCCAGGAAGCCTATCGAGGCAATTGAATGCAATAGGATCCTGAAACTGGCCGTTAAGAAAATAATGCGTGCTTAATCAGCCACATCAGAAAGACTGACTTGACTGAACCATGTTTTAAAAGTCAAGTTTATTATTTTTTGGCCTCGGTTCGCGTCACAGCTTTCACTGACGTCATCACTCATCAATTCGTTTATATAGCAAGACATTACGATAACATTTTCGCATTGGAGATTTCAGCAAATTTCACTCATTTTAATTAAATATATTTTTTAATTAGAGGGTTAACTAAAAAAATGTTAATAAATCTTGGTTTATTAATTTTTAATGAAATAGCAAAAATTTATCAATTTTTTTTTGTGTATTTATTGCCTTTCCTATATCAATTGTAGCCTATATGATAACCGTTATTCTCCACATAGTCAAGGATACCCTACCCTCCCTGCAACGTAGTGTTTAAAATTTAATAAATTTGTAGTCAATCTTAGCCCGAAGGTTCAAGTTAATTTGGAATTTTATCTATATTGTCTGTTTGTCTGTCTGTTTGTTTGTAACGCATATACTCCTCAACTACTAGACCGATTTTCATGGAATTTTTTTTAAGAGAATTTTCGGGGGTGGTTTTAGACTATCATTATTACAAATTAGGGGTAGGTGACCCCCCTTATCAGCAGTGGCGTCATTTCAACTTTTTCTTGGGAGGGACAAATTTTTTTCTTGGGTGGGGGCAAACATTTTTTTTCTTAAAATTTACTTACAAATATGTGCTCAAATTGAGCCAAAAGATATTTAATTTAATTAATTGTTTAATTCTCTACAGTTTATATACTCGTAGATATATTTTGAAAGATTTTATCTAGAATAATATAAAATTTTATAAAAGTCAGAGCCCTTGGGGGGGGGGGCAAGTGACCCCCCTGCCCCCCCCAAATAACGCCACTGCTTATCAGGGCTCAGAATTCTTTCATATAAAAGCATTGGAAAGCAGGTTCAAACTCGCTTTACGAAAAAAATATTAATTTGATTAATAGTCTAATCAAATCTTTCACATGAAAAATAAAAATTTTTTTTCTTAAAATTTACTTACAAATAGGTACTAAAATTTGACCAAAAAATATTTTTTGTTTAATTTTGTACAGTTCGTAGATATATTTTAAAATATTTTATTTAGAATAATATAAAATTTTATAAAGCTCTGGGGGGGGGGCAAATCCCTCCCCCCCCCCCCCAAATGACGCTACTGTAGTATGAATAATTTTTTTTTTCAAATGGACCCACAAGTGGTTGTTTAAAATGATATTTCTTCCATGTTATTAATATATATCAGTATTCACACAGCACAATCTTTTTCATTAAATTTGTACCTATTTTAAAATGATTATACCTATTATTTTATGATATCTTCCATCACACAAAATAATAATAAATTATTTTTTATAACCTATAAAAAAAACTTGTCATTTTTTTTTACTGATTATAAATTTTAATTGATCATAAATAGTACTTTTTTATTTCTATTACTATATTTTTTTTATTAATTATTGTTTTAAAATTGTTTTTTTGTTCTTATCTATGAATTAAAATTAAAATAATTACCTGCAAAAGATATATAAGACATATCTACTTTATTATAAATGAATTTTTACGCCCCCATTTAAATTTGAGCTCAACAATTTGAGGGTTTGGTTGCTCTTTCCAATTTTTTTCTGAACCACATGGTCGTTTCAACCTAGGTTAAAGAAGCGCCCCTTAAAATTTTACTCCTCTTCCTCTGCTATAAAATTTATGCTGCTAGAGGCTTTTTAAAAAATTTCAATGATCCAAATTTTTCTATTTAAATAAAAAAAAAGTTAAATATTTAATTTTTGATTATTCAATGTTGATACCATAAATCTTTTTTATTTACCTGAGATATATTTCTTTTCTTAAATTTTCGTCGAAAGATTATTATTAGCTTATATTAAAACTTTTTACATATCATATTTTAAAATACAAATACATCTATTTATGACAACTGATATCCAATTGATTTAAATAAATATTCATTCGGAATGCCTGGGATCTGAACACACACTCCTTGACTATGTCCCTATGGACATATAGGGGTTGAATTTTATTATATATACTGTATTTTAGGCTGACCGCACACGGTCGAATTTTAGTCGATAGTTTAGTCGATGGGCATAAATGCATTAAGTTCAATGAAGGCGCGCACACGACAAAACTGCGGATCAACTCGATTTTTTAATCAAATGCGATCGATCTGCACTTTTGATTAAAAAATCGAGCAACTATCGCTCAACTCTTATAATGTCATTGCTGTCTATTAAAGCGCGCACACGATCGACAGGTTAGTTGGCCAATTAAAAAAAAAAATTATAAATTGCAAAATTTCAATTTAAAAATCATAAATAAAATAGAGTACAAATTCAGGAATAATATTAGATTACTATTACAATATTGCAACAATAATGGAATTAAAAAGTTGAATCGATATCGATCCCGTGTGCGCATACTACACAACTAAACAGTTTAGTTGGATAAAAATTGATTATGCATCACGATTTTAGGCCAACTCAACTAAATAGTTTAGTCGATTTAAAGTCGACCGTGTGCGGTCAGCCTTAATATTTCAAAGTACTGATGTCTTCCAAGGAACGTTCCACTCACTAATTGCTCGGGGTCACCAATCCGAGCTTTCCCCGCCCTTGGCATCACTTAACTGCAATGACATGACATGACTGTTCTCCATTGCCAGTGGAAGGCAATTGCTGATTTATTTTAACCTTATTGAATTAAAGAAATATTTCCATTTCATTTATAAATATGAAACGCATAAAAATTATTAAAATAATCAGTCAACGGTTATAATTTTGCAATATCTTCATAAAATAATTTTTTCACTATAAAATTTATGGAAAATTTTTAAAAAAAGATTTGCTAATTAGCTAAGTCGATATTGAATGAAAATATTTTTTTCTTTTATAATCAAATAATCCTTGTAGATGAAGAGTTAAAAAAAAATACATCTTGCAAGCTTTAAGTTGATAATTTTATATATTGACAGAGTATTTAACACGTGTAAATAATGTCATCAACCTTCCAACGAAGAAAAGAAAGAGCGAGAGAGAGAGAAACCTGACGGATGTGCTTACAATTGAGTAACTCTTCTTCTTCTTCTTCTTCCCTCATGGAATTTATTCATAAAATGATTCTATTTATAAATATTTTCAAATTATGTATTTTATAAAAGAGAGAAAAAAAAAACATGCGAAAGGTTGATATTATCATGGGGTACGTGGGCAAAGCCGAAGTTCGCAGGTCATCACTTATTCACATCCATTTCATTTTAAGTTGTTACGTCAATGCAAAGCCAAAGGTTCTTTCGCTTGATGGCTTCTTAAAAGATAAACAACCAGACGGCAATAGAGATAGCCTCTGGCCAAACATAATTCGACATTTTTTGACGTCTTTACGTCTGAATGACTGGATTTTTTTTTAAATTGAATTCAATATTTTTTTGTTTCAGGGGATAATCAAATACAACCAACAACCAACAGGATCGCTGCTCTTTTGTGGGATGCGCGTCGGTGTTGGTCATCTTAGCTTCCGTAAGGTAAAATAAATCAACAATTATTTTGTTAATTTATTATTTTTCTGGAGTGTTATTTAGATAAGCCTTCTCTCTTATCGTTTTTTGGTCCTAACCTTTTTTTTTTGTCATTCCCTTCTTTCGACATCCACGATCTTTAAGATCCTATTTTTTTCTGAGACCATATATACTTTAAACGATAGGCCTAATTTGTATATATATTTTTAACGATACATGTTATCCAAGCTCATTTATTTAATACAATTGGTACCGTGTTTATTATTCATATATTTTTATTTCTTGGTCATATTTTAATAATATTGACGAGGCTCGTGGCTAATCGTATAAGCCGCGAATTACGAATCTAGATTTGCTATACAACTCGGGTTCAAATCCCACTTGCCGTGAAAATTTTCAAACATTGCCAATATCTTTCTGTAATTGGAGTTAGTCTCTGTTGAGAGATGGGAAAATTTATTCACTCTATCCTCTGTAAATGACCCTAAAAACAATTTTCATTAGAAAAAAGCTAAAAAAAGATTCATTTTTGCGCAATTATTAACATTTATCTTGTTTCCAAAGATGCATTTGAAAAAAAAAATGGACTCAAGCTAGGTCCGAAACGTCGCTCTTGTTCAAGCATAGAACATAGTTTCTATGCGTAAATCACACCAGGGTGTTTCTGAAATAGGCTATCATACTTTTGGAGTGGTTTTCTTATATTCAAATAAAGAAAAAAGTCCCTTATAGTATAGGTCCAAAAATGCTTCGTTTTCCAGCTAGCCACCATTTTTTTTCCACTAAATTTTTTTATCTCCATAATGGTTGGACAAATTATGGGAAGTATTTTTTTAACACTAGTCCTTTACTTCAGTAAGTTCCATGCCAAATTTCACCATAATTAGTTAAACCATACTGGAGATAAAAAAAAATTTAGTGAAATAAACAAAATGGCGGCTAGCGGGAAAACGAAGCATTTTTGGACCTTTGCTATAAGGAAGTATTTTCTTTATTTGATTCAAAGAATACCACTCCAGAAGTTTGGCAGCCTATTTCAAAAACACCCTGTATATACCTATAAATTTATATATCTAGAACAAAACAAAATTTTCTTCTCTCATAAGATACTGTAAATCGGTAATATGATTTTTTGCTTAAACTATATGCATATGTATATATCAATATTTTGATATTTGAATTCCAAACATTTATAGCAGATTTTCTCTTTAATTTGCTTTTTTATTGCACTTATACTTAATCAGACGAGAACCGGTGCACCCAACATGATATGGCCGTTGGTTCGCTCTCTAATTATCTTATTTTAATTAAACTATTTAATTTTCACTTATTATAAGCCACATGGCCCGCCTTCGGCGATCCTTCCTTTAAGTTCACTTGTCCCTTAAAAAAATTTTTTTTATAAAATAAGAAAGTTTACATTTTTTAAAGCACGTGTCAATTATTTGTATAGGGCATCAAAGAAAGAATGTATCATTTCAAAATATAGAAATTTTAGTCTGATTTTATAAACACAACTAAATTTTAAAATTTTAAAAAACTCATTTTTTAATGGTGTAGTGTTAAATAAATTTAATTTATTGATAGCTGTACATCTGGGTTGAAAAGGACTTTAAAAAATCTGGTGTGACTGACTTACCTTCGATAATCGAAAGTTATGTTCTGTGCTTGTCACACCATATTTTTTGTGTCGACATATATATTTAGTTTCCACCGACATATTAGAATTTTTTTTTTAAATAATGTCTGTTTCGGCATCGAATGTCTATCTAAATGGCGATCGGATTGGTAGCCATAAAATATTATATTTTGTTACCATGGCAACCATATCTCTTTCTTATGAAGTACAAGAGTAAAGTGGTCTTCAAACAATTTTTAGAGCAACATGAGAATATACATTTTAAAAAGCATCTAAGAAATAATTGATTTATGAATTTTAATAGAAATAATTAGATGGAATTTTGAGAAAATCTAAACTGTAAAAGTGTATCAGTAAAATACTGGCAATTTTTGGGCCAATTTTGTTTAAAAGCTTCGTGTTACGTCCCAGCAGGGTACCTAACTTAAATATAAAATTTCAACCTTCTAGCTCTTTTCATTCTTGAGATATTTTTTTTTACGGAAACCGGAGACCATTTTCCTGGACACTTTTTTGAACTCAGGAGCCTCAAAACGTGTATATCCATCAAAATCTCGACATCGAATTTTGGACATGAATTTAATACTTTCTATATACATATATAGATAAGAGAAAGTAAAAAGATTGAGATAGAAAATAAATTTATTAAGGGCTACTAATTGATTTATTATTAATAATATTAAAATACTACTTAACACTTTTATTTTAATTCTTATTATAGTGAAGCTTATGCATTGAATGTATGATATAGTCACGCGATATTTACACATCTTCTTCTAGTATTTGTTTTTAAATGATGAAAAATGAAAGTTCAAATATAATTTTGACTTTTGGATATGATAATAATCTTCTATTATATAGAAGTGAAATTGTAAGTGAAAAGAATGAAATAATATAAAGCAAGAAAGAGAAAGAGAAAGAGAGGGGAAGGCCTCTGCTGAACAAGCAAGAAACTTTGAGAGACGATTTCTTGGATTTAACATTCAACACCTTAAAGATTATGCTTGCGTGTGAACAATAACAACAAGTAAATAAAATATGCAAAAATATCTCTAAACCGACGAGGACAAACATATATGCAGCTTCCGTACGGTTTGGTTATCTGACGTCAAATATATCTATGGCCTCGTCTCTTTTTTTTTAATAAACAACAACCATTTTTCTATTTTACACCTGTATATAATATTCGTTCAATGACAAGAAAGCGAAATGAACGTGTCTCAATGAACAGTAGATTATATTTAATATGAGAGCTTATCAATGTGAACAGACCAAACAGTTTTATTTACCATCGACAATAGCATATGGAAATTTCCATTGAGTTAAATTTCTTGTATTGAATTACAGTAAATAGACCTATTAATAGTATTTTTAGAATAATAAATATCCTAGTAGAGGAAGTGAGTACAAATAAAACGAGTATTTGTTTCTCAACTGAATGTATAATACTTGTTTTTTTTTTTATTATTATTTATTATTTTAAATACTGGCGGATTCTATTTAAATAAATACAATGCCCTATCATAAACAAAGCGAAAAAACATTGTACAACGATCCTCTAAATCACAAAAAAATTATATTTTGTAATTAGTAGGTAAAAAAGAACGAAGAGTGGTAAAAAATAAATTCTATAATATTTTCGCCTACTGAATACACACTCGTATTCTATTCTAACTGGAGTATAAAAATTTTCATTTACTAATGGGTCGTTTTGATAACTTACCTACCCCAACATTAAAATAGCCTCCCTATGGGAGAAATACTGGTATTTGTCCTTCAGCTGTTTTAATTCTGAAGGACAAACACCAGTATTTCTCCCATAGGGAGACTATTTTAATGTGGGGTAGGTAAGTTATCAAAACGACCCATAACAAAATTCTTGAGGTGATATAAATTAAAAGTGAATTAATTATTCTTTAATGCACTTTTTTATGTTTTTTCGGCATCTTAGGCCATATAGACTTTGACGATGCTTATTATTTAAATACGATATATTTGAGGGTCCAGACACATTTATTTTTACCATTTGGTATAGGCCTACATATGTTTTAAATAAATATTCATCGAACTGCCTGAGATCCGAACCTATGCCCCTTGTCTTTAAGACTATCAATATTGACATTTGTCAACACAGATTAAGCCACTTAAGAAAGAGCCAGTACAAAATAAACGAATGGATAATCAATACTATGGGCGTAACTAGATAATTTGGCTGGGGGGGGGGGCATGGGACCAGCTATCCTTCGGGGGGCCTGAAAAGCCCCATATTTTCTCAATTCTTTTTGGAGCTTTCTGGGGAAGGGGGGGGGGGCACAAGCCTTCAGGAGAGGCCCCCCCCAGGCACCCGCCTAGTTACGCCCATGATCACTACTCAATTTTTCAATAAATAAAAAAAATTGAAATGCGCCTACTGATAGGCAACCCAGTAAGATTTTTTCTTGAATTCATATCCATATGAAAGCAGTTCCAATGAATATTTCTTTAGTTTTTATACAATTTTATCTTATTTTGGCATATACCAACTTAAAATTCTAGTTTTATAGTCACCGTTATCGGAGTAACATTTTCTATTAATTTTTAGCCCTCGGGCCTTGGTGTAGTGGTTAGCGTGTAGCAAGGGTCGCGGGCTTCGATCTCGTGAAAATGTAATCTTCTTCAGTACAGATGTTTTTCAAATGTCACAAATCGAAAAATTTAAATTAGGACAGGAGACCGGGGACTAAAATTAAAAAAAAAAATAATATTTACATTTTATCACAACCCTTACAAAAAATTTTCAACTAAAATTATATGAAAAATTTTTTTTTCAACATTAGTCTATGAAACATTGAGTCATTTTTTATAAAAAGAACTGATTATTTATCTTATTTATATCATAATAACCACAGAGTAAATATTCTTTTTATTTCTTATATTATAACTCGATTTTTAGTAGCCTTTAAAACCAACGTTAACTACTTAAAAATAATTAAAAAAAAAAAAACATTTGCAAAAATATTTGAAGATCAAAGAAATGTTGTGATGACCTCCCTCTCCATTCCCCAACCACCCCTACTCAGATTAAAGATTATAGGGCATCTTTTGAAGTTTAAATGTACATAATAATATGTGTGTATGTGTGTAAACAGACTAGAGGATATTATTATCTAAGGTCTTCAAGTTCAGAGGTCAGATCCCAATGAAGAAGAGTGAGTGGTTATCATAGCGTTGATTTGTTCTCATCTCCACCAAATCCCCTCTCCTCCATTTGCTTCTTATTTATAGTTAATTTATCTTCAAACTCATTAAATATTGCTTTGACTCATTTAAAATGAATAATAAAAAACAAAAAGATGGGAGAGAAATTTTTTTTTTGTTCGAAGCAATTAAACTTTCTTTTTTTTTTAAATTTAAAATATCTAAAATTGGATGTAACTTAACTTTTTTTTTTCCATTTGATAAGATAATTTGTTCTTGAATTATAAAATTATATCATTATTTTTTTGTATTGTTTTTGCTTTGATTTTGTATGGTTATTGTATTGTTTATATAAATATTAATTATTGAGAATTAAAATACCCCTCCCCCCCCCACCACACTCTCTGTAATTTTATATGTATATATGTATGGTGAGAGATGGCAGGGCCTTACCCTGAATAAAAAAAAATCTGGTGTGACTGGTCACATAGCACACAACTTTCTCTTACCTTCGGTAATCGAAAATTGTTTTCTGTGCTTGTCACACCAGATTTTTTGTGTGGACATATATTTAATTTCCGACTGTACGGTAGAATTCAAGATGTAAAATTTATAAACGTGGGAAAATATTTATATTTTGTTACCATGGCAACCATTTCTCCTATCTTTTCTATGAAGTATAAGAGTAAAGTGGTCTTCAGGAGATTTCAATGGCAAAATGAGAATATAGATTTTAATGAGCATCTAAAAAATAATTGATTTTTGAATTTTAATCAAAATCGTTCGAGCGAATTTCGAGAAAATCGAAAAAAAACTTAAAAAGCGTATCAGTAAAGTACTAATATTTTTTGGCCGATTTTGATCAAAAGCTTATTTTCACGCTCCAGGATGGTGTCTAACTTAAATATAAAATTTCAACTCCCTAGCTCAATTCCTTCATGCTTAAAATTGGATGCACACACACACACAGACCATGTTGGGTGTTATTTATAAATTAAAACGTATACCTTTTAATTTACTACTTCTAATTATTTAGATATGTATGCAAAATTTCAAAACAATTGAATAGTTTGTTGAAAAAATTTACCACATACACCCAGATATCATTCCAAAACTATTTAAATGGATTCTAAGTCGTCAAAATGCATTTTGCATTTTATGATAATTTTTTGCTAAACTTTTAATAATTAATACCTAAATAATTGGTTAAATTAAATAAATATCAAATGAAATTCACAGATAATTATTGA
Organism: Euborellia annulipes; assembly: GCA_023213315.1. Taxonomy (NCBI): domain Eukaryota; kingdom Metazoa; phylum Arthropoda; class Insecta; order Dermaptera; family Anisolabididae; genus Euborellia; species Euborellia annulipes. The sequence goes on along the minus strand of JAKCPI010005211.1, from coordinate 138,186 downwards.
TGGAAATTTAATTATAATTAAATTTCCATCAATATTAAAATATAAAATTTAGGTAATTTTAGAAATAATACATGATTATAAGGACCAGACGATATTTTACATAACTAATACAGCACAGTAATATTTTCTTTATATCATTTCCTTTTTTTTTTTTATTAATTATTAAACTTTAAACTTAATTCAAATTTAATTAGCAAGATTGGCTTTTTTAATTTTAATTATCTGTCAAAGGCCTGGTGAAGGTCACCTATCCGGATGTAGTCCCCACCTTGATCTCTTAGCTACTTTACCCTCAGGATAAACAAATTATAGAAAATAAAGAATTAATTAGTAAAAGAAGGATAAGTCATCAACCCTTACTTTCACTTTCAAAACTTGATATAAATATTATAATTATATTATAAATCATTTAATATATTTGTCTTATTTTTAGAAAATACTTTAATAATGTCTTATTAATAGGAGAAAATATCTAAATTAATTATTATATTTTCAAAGGTTTTTCAATCGCAACTTGAAATTATAGGATAAAACATTAAAATAAATATTGTTTTCATTCTCATCTAGTATATACACTTACAACCAAAAATTATTGTAATATTCATTGGCCTATGGCCGCAAACTAGGCAAAAAAAATTAAAAAAAAAAAAAAAAACCTAATAGCTAGAGCCTTAAGTATATCGATTAGCATAAGGTGTATAGTGAAATAATTTTAATGACTGAAAAGGTAAAACTTAAATAAAATCTGGTACAGATGATATTATTTTACCTTTTGATATTAGATATAGGGTCTATATAGAAAGTATTGGATCATGTCAAAAATTCGATGTCAAGATTTTGATGGATATATACGTTTTGAGGTTCCAAAGTGGTTTTCACAACATGATCTGTCTGTCTGTGTTCAATTTAAAGCATGAAAGAATGAGCTAGGAGGTTGAAATTTTATATTCAAGTTAGGCACCCCCATGAGCCGTGAAAATAAGCTTTTAAACAAAATCGGCCAAAGAGTACTAGTACTTTACTGATGTACTTTTTCTGTTTTTTTTTTTTTTCTATTTTCTCAAAATTCGCTCCAACGATTTTGATTAAAATTCATTAATCAATTATTTTTTAGATGCTCCTTGAAATTTATATTCTCATTTTACCATTGAAATCTTATGAAGACCACTTTACTCATGTACTTCATAGGAAAGATAGAAGAAATGGTTGCCATGGTGACAAAATATAAATATTTTCCCACGTTTATAAATTTTACATCTTGAATTCTATCGAAAACTAAATGTGTCGACAAAAATCTGGTGTGACAAGCACAGAACTCAACTTTCGATTACCAAAGGTAAGAGAAAGTTTTGTGCTGTGCGACCAGTCACATTTTTATATTAAAATAATTTGTCCCTTATAAAAATGAGTAGGCCTATAATTAAATTTAAAATGGCAACCGTTGAAACAAGTTATTTTAATCACAACTTTCAATTACCGAAGCTAAGGGGTCGTCCACATATTACGTAACGCCTTTTTTTGACGATTTTCTAGTTCCCCCCTCCCCATGTCACAGTTAGACACATACAAACAAACTCTCCTACAAATATTGTCACAACAAGGACCCCCTCCCCATTTCCAACTGCCTAGTCAAAAACAAAAATTGCCATAAAAGAGCAGTAATTTTAAATTAATTTCATTGTCATATATGAAAATTACATTCAAAATCAGTTAAAGGGTTCCGGTCCCAAATATTACTTGCTTTATTAACATAATATTCTGCCTTACAAGCAGGTTGTAATAAATCTTAGAAATATATATAATTATAAATTAAAACTACATATTTAATTAGATTCACTTAGCATAAATCTGATAGTAACAAAAATTTCCTAAATATTTATAACAGTCATTCTTGGATAAGTAATTTATTAAATGCAAAATAATTTCGTTCAGCTGAATCCTTTTTTTAATTTATTCATATTAACAACGATATAATATTAGCTAACATTTTTTTATCATTAATAAACCTTTTCACTTTCTATAACGAAGGAAAGTAAAAGTAAATTTTTATTTATTAAAATCACAATTTTATGATGACTTATTTTAATATATGGCAAATTATTATGCAAAATTATTTATCATACTCTATTATTAGTGTATTAGTCTTGAGTTGTTTAGCAACATGATATTATCATTATTTTAAAAAAATCAGTTATTATTCTTTAAATATTGTTATATAATAAGTTTTTTTTTTTTTCATTATTAAAAGAAGGATATTGCTGTTTAATTGAATTTTAATGAATGGCCCCTGAGGTTTAATTTGCATTATTGATAAAGCTTGAGTTGTGAATTATGTTGAAATTGTCAACAACGACACATTAAAGTGAAGCTTAAGACCTTGAGCTTACAAAAATAATAATTCATCTTCAAAATCACCTTAGAGGCTCTCCACTTGGGTAATTTTGAAAGGTAATATTGTCAAAATATCAACGACTTTCAAAACATTTCAAACGCAAATGAGATCACTTGTTTATATAATAATTAGTTTCCAAGAATAAATGATGAAATTCGTAGCATAAAGAAAGACAAATAATTTCATATACCATGTACTGATTATTGTAATCAGAAATTAGGTTCTTCATTTGTACTTTGTTAGTGTGAATAAAACTCTCATTCCAGTTTAGTTTGATTTTCCTCAGAGAGGCAGCTGCCCTTATTAACTCCGGGATAAATAAATATAAATTTAAAAAACCTGGTGTAACTTTTTTTTTTTTAACATTCACACTTTTTTCTCATTCACACTCACATTCACACACACATTCACACAGTCTTTTCGGCAACTTAGGCCATATAAGACTTTTACGATAACCGTTATTTATTAATTTATCTATTATTGGGGTCCAGGCATTCTTATTTAAGCCATCATCGGACTGCCTGGGGTCCGAACCCGCCACGTTTGGTATATGAGGTTAGCACGCTAACCTCTACACCATGCCCCGAGGGCCCTGGTGTAACTTGTGAACATACGCGTACAGATATTTTAAAGAGCATCTTTGTATTCAGCGGGCCCCAATACGTGGGAAAATATTTATATTTTGTTACCATGGAAACCATTTCTTCTATCTTTCCTATGAAGTACAACAGTAAAGTGGTCTTAATAAGATTTCAATGGCACAATGAGAATATAAATTTCAAAGAGGATCTAAAAAATAATTGATTAATGAATTTTAATCAAAATCGTTGGAGCAAATTTTGAGAAAATAGAAAAAAAACAGAAAAAGTACATCAGTAAAGTACTAGTACTTTTTGGCCGATTTTAATTAAAAGCTTATTTTCACTGCTCAGGGGGGTGCCTAACTTGAATATAAAATTTTAACCTCCTAGTTTAATTCCTTCATGCTTTAAATTGAGCCCAGACACACCGACATACCATCTCGAGAAATTCACTTTTTTGGATTCAGGGGACTTCAAAACGTCTATATTAAGGAAAACATTTTCATTCCAGGATTCTAGTTTAATTTTTTTTTTATATTAATTTTATTTATTATCTTGAGTCAGTCTATCCTCAAGTAGATAGAAAATTTTTCCCCACAAAACAACGAGTATGAATTATTAATAAGACGCAAAATATATCGTTGAATAGAATACAGATGTTTTATATCTAGCATTAGATTACCGCATTAATACAATCTAAAAATAATCGTAATTATATTTATTAATAAATATAACATAAATCTAATCACAAAATCTTCAAAATAAGATAAGACATTATTATTTTCTCAAACTAATTTATAATTATCAAATTACAAACACTCATGTTATCTAATTGAATTAGATTAGACAGGTAAAAGCTAGCGAGGCCTATTTTTGGTTAAATTAACAAGAAAAAAAAAAGATTTTTTTGGGTGGAGAAAAAAGAATCGACCCCCAAATGACCTCGTGATAGAATTTATTTTTTCGAAAGTAAAATTTTATTTTAATTTAAAATTAGATATTATTAATTTTAATATTATACTTGCCTCCGGCATCTGCCATTTGGCCAGATAAATTTTGAATATTTAAAATGTTCCTATAAAAAAGTCAGTAACAAAAAAAAAGTGCTTGCGTTATAATATTCGTTCGTTTATTTATCAAAGATTTTTTTTTAAAAGACCGTAGATTTTGCTGAATAAACTGGTCAACGAGACCTTTTTTTATCATCTCCTGAGATAACAGATTTGTTTTCAAGAAATAAATATTTCTCATATTATATACCCAGCCAGAAGCGACAAGAACTGGGTACTAAATTAAATAATTTATTTTAATAATTTGAGCCCACTTTCAAAAGTCGGCCCTTCGGGCTCAGCCCCGCTTATCTCCCCTTCTCTGGTCCTGCTTTTAATCTTATACTTTCCTATATAATTTTTAGGATTGAATAAATTAAAATTCAGCTAGTTTTTTTTTTTTTTTTTTTTTTGTTTATCAGCCCTCTTGCGCACTTTTCTCCTTTTCCTCCGGGGGCTTAATTTCCTATCTCTAACTCCTCCTGCTTTTGTCTTTAGCTAGTGAACTATTCCTTATTTCTGGTTCCACGCGGCTCCTTTTATCCAACCCCTTCTATGCTAGGGACGATGTCCTAGGGAGGGACTCCCTCAGCACCGGCGTGTAGCCTACTCCTTTCGATGTGCATCACTGAGAGGGAATCTTCTTTATGTTCCTTCCACAGAACGGGATGTCACAGCAACTCCCTCTCCTCGTTGATAGAGTCGCCAGGAGGTATGGGGTAACAGCTCTATGGGAAGAATGTTTATAAGTTTTAGTTATATGACACTTGGCTAGATGGCAATACTAGGCTAGTTCAAAATTTATCCTGTAGAGTTCGTTTCATTCGCCAACAAAATAACATTTTTTCGTGAGTTTAATAACAAATACATTAATTGGCTTAAAAATCTGGATATAAATGAATTAACTTTTTTAAACTAATAAATTACTTTTAATTATAAATTTTTTACAATTTATAAATGACCTTTTGTTAAAAAAAAAAAAATTAATAGTACTACGTGCCATTCAAGTAGCTAAAAAAAAGGTTTGAAATGTCATAAAGCAAATTATTATTTATTTTGAAATTCCTATCGGGATCCCCGTTTATTTACCCGAGGTGCTTACGTGTACGAAGACACACACCTCAAACCCAACCGGCCTCTGGCCGTAGCCATCTACCGGCACCCCGTGAAGTTACATCATTTCCTATCTCTAACTCCTCCTCCTGCTCTCGTCTCTAGCTAGTGAACTAATCCTTATTTCTGGTTCCAACCGGCTCCTTATATCCAACCTCTTCTATGCTATGGAGGATGTCCTGGTTTGAGGAGGGACTCCCTCAGCACCGGCGTGTAGCCTACTCCTTTCGACGAATGCATCACTGAGAGGGAACCTTCTTTACGTCCCTTCCACAGGACGGGATGTCACAGCAACTCCCTCTGCTCGTAGAGTTGCCTGAGGGCTATTGTGGTAAGATCCTATATTCCAATCCAGGGCTTCTTTGAGGATTTGTTTACATTAAATAAATATTTTTATTTAATGAAAAATCCCGCATGCCAAGGATTTGAACAGGGATCTTCTTTGCAGAAGCTGACACCCTAGCTCACTACACCGTCATAAAGCAAAGTATACGAGCGAGTTAAGCAGTAACAAGCTCGAGTTCAAATTACTCTGGAAGCAAGTTTTTTTTTCTCCCTGCTTACTTTTAGTTCCATGACAAACGTATAGATGGCCCTAAACTTATAAACAATTTTTAACCTGGAGCTGTCCAATCTTGATTGTGTTTGATCTGTGCCAGGGGGGATATTGTGGTGAGTTTCTATATTCCAATCCAGGGCTTGCTTGGGGATTTGTTTACATTAAATAAATATTTTTATTTAATGAAAAAATCCCTCAACCCCAGGATTTGAACAGGGATCTTCTTTATAGAAATCCGACACCCTAGCCCGCTACACCAGAGAACCCCCTTGATTTTTTTATTATAATAAAAGAAAGAAATCAGAGGTTGATAGTTTGATAAATTAAATTAAAAATTGATTAATACAATTAAATTATGATTAATGATAAAGTAAAAAATAATTTATCATTCTTTCTCTTTATTATTGTTGCGGTTGACTAATAAATTCAAAACGAACAAAAAAACAAAACAAATATCAATATCTTGGAATGTTTTCTTTTTTTCTTTTCCAACACTTTGAAGGATATTTGAATGTAAGAAACTGTACTGCTGTGGCGTTCGTTGATTTGATATTACTAATGTTCAATGTTAGTCGGTTGGCAAGCAAAGGTCCAGTTAGCGGAACGTTGAATGAAAGTGAGCAAGTCAATTGACTTTCACTAAGAGTGAGATTCAAACAACATGCCAAAGTCTCCACTCACGGTCGAGAGCTATTACCAACCTTTTAGTGTTCGTTGAGTGAATTAAAAAATAAAAGTTTCAGATAATTAGAAAAAAAAAAATTTTTTTTTTCATTTTTATTCTCATAGAAAGATAAATTCCTTTTCTCCTAAAACTAAATAATAGAGAATGGGGAAAAGAAGATAATTATCAAAATTTTTATTCATTCATTAGTTTTTTAAGAAAATTGAAAACAAAACTAAGTTAAGCTTATAAGAAACAAAGATAAAATTAAAATTTTTATTCTGATTATGACTCACGAGTAAAGCCCGGATTTTTATGCAGCAAAAAAATTAAGGCTTTTTTTGAATGGAACCCTTTTTTGTAGGATTAATAATAAACATTTGAAAAATTCAGTGGAAGTCAGGTTCATAGGCATCCAAACAGACACTTTTTGGAATTTTGGCTTTAAAGTGATTGCAGTTTTTTTTTGGAACGAAGTTCTATAACGCGGCTTACGCAGGGTGAATTGAGAGAAAATGTAACGTAACAAAAATACGTTTCCAGCGCCCGAGCGAAGGCGGAGGAAGGCGAGATTAGCCGAAGTCTTAGCGAGGCCACACCCACCTTCTCCTTCTCTTTATTTCCTTCTATTTACTGTAGGCGGGAAATTGCTCGCCGAAGGCGAGCTTCTGTCTATTTAAATAATATTCATATTAAATTATATTCGGAGTTGAAGAAAAGGCGTGAGGAACTTCGTTCCTGTCGGGGGTCCTACGACCCCACACGTTTGCTTTTTTTTAAATTTATTCATACTATTACAATATAATCACTAGGGGTCCCAGGGAGAGGGCCAAAGACCTGTCCCCCCCCCTCCCAACCCTTTGGATAAAAAAAACAATATTATAATTTTAACAAGAAGATCTTTATTAATGCTAATTTGAATCCTGAACGAAATCGTTATTACTTTAATTATCCTTCCTTCTTTGAATATGCTGCTTCTTCTTAGTCTCCCCTACGCCACAAATTCCACCCCTACTCTCTGATAAAATCCTGGAAGCGTCATTGAATTTCATATATAAAATATTGAGATATAAAACATCGAGATCCTAAACCAGAAAATTTTTTTTTATATATGAGATTGAAGGGAACGCTTCGAAAATTTGATTAAATTTGTTATCTATTGGTTTTTTAGACGTTTTGTATTTTGTTACTTTCTCTATTTTGACGTTTGTTTCTGGTGTGGTGTAGGGAATAATAAATCTTATAATAGTTTTGTAATATGTGAGTTTGTATTATATATCTAAATATCTTTGATTTTTGGCCCGAGGAATCTGATTATTTGAAATTAACATTTCTCTATCAAAAGTTAATAAAATTTAGACATTTAAATATTCAATTTATTTCAAATAAACATTACTATGTTAATTTCGAATTTTAATTATTATACCTATCTTTTTAAATTGTTAATTAACGTTATTAATTATTTTCATATATCATCAGAAAAAAAAATTTAAAATAAAACCGGTATTTTTACTTTCCAACCATTAAATCATGGATAAAAACCTTTTGATAAAAAATTTATCGTCGAATGTCTAAGAAAATATGTCGTGACCTTGGAAATAGTTATTTTGGAGATTCATCTCATTTGTCAAGCGGAAAGGCTCTGTCTAAATAAATTATGACTGGAAAATAATACATTCACTATCTACTTAAGTATGTTTTAAATTAAAATATCATCCAGACATCAAATTAACAAATTATAAATTGTAAATTTTATAGTCTGGGTATAACGTATTTTTATTTGGAGTAGGAATAAAAATCTGGTGTGAACGGTCACACAGTACACAACTTTCTCTTACCTTGGGAAATCAAAGGGTGTGTACTGTGTGCTTGGAACACCAGATTTTTTGTGTCGAGATATATTCCCATAGCACCTTAGTTCCAAACTTGCGTTTCTAATTTTGATTGCTTGAAATAAACTATGGTCATTTTTCAAAATTTTAAACTTGGGACCCTTTTGAATTGAAATTAACATCCAAATCCCCATAGGGACTCTATGGAAGGAAGAGCCGGAAAATGAATTTGAAAAAACTGTAATACTATCTGCTTCAGACAGTTTTCAGGGCGAAATGAGAATATACATTTTAGACTGGATCTAAAAAATAATTAATTTATGAATTTTATTCAAAATTTTTAGAGCCAGTTTTGAATAAAATTGAAAAAAAAAAACTGAAAAAGAACTTCAGTAAAGTGCTAGTACTTTTTGGCCGATTTTGTACAAAAGCTTATTTTCACGCCTTAGGGGAGGCCTAACTTAAATATAAAATTTCAATCTAGTAGCTCATTTCCTTCATGCTTAAAAATGTCCATCACCCACAGTCCAATTTGCGGTACCCACTTTTCGAGGACTTTCGGGACCTCAAAACATGAGTTTTCATCAAAATCTCGACATTGAATTTTTGACATAATCGGTAGAAGGATATAGGCCTGTAATATTATTTCAAATTTGTTTTTTTTAATATAAAAGCAGAAGGTTGAAATAAAAAAAAAATTTATATTAATATGCGTACTATTGAATAAGAATCCCAAATATCTAAACTACTCTACTTTCCCATAGACCCCTCCCGAGTCTGGAATTTATTGTAATACATACATACAATTGTTTTTGATTGCCTGAAGATAGGTAACCAAATGACTCAATGATAGCTCCATATCTCCTTAAAAGAAAGCTTTGTTTGAGTAGTTGTTAAAATTCTCTAGAAAGAAAAGCTTGCCTAGTCCGTTTTAGAGGAGTCTGAAGCAATGAATCAAAAAAACGCATTAATAAGTTGCTAAGTATTAATTCCCGCAACCATACTCTCACAGATATTTGCGATATAAGTAAACAAAGAGATGCTCATTAAGAGGATTTTAATATTGTTAGTTGAGTAGAAAAAAATAAAAAGAAGAGATAGACAAGCAGTTATGTTTTTTTTTCTTTATCTGAGGCCATCGATGCGATGGCCCCCTGCTTGGCCGGGGGTGGCTTCCAGGCCGAATGTTATCAACGAGGAGGAAGCCTAGAGAAGACGCACAAACGAAAAAGCGCAGAACATAACATATGCAGGATTTGTGTTCTTGTCTTGTTCATAATTTTCGAATAGGAATATATAAACTACAATAGCATTTTTCTTTCTTAATAAAAAAATAAATGAAAAATTTAGAAAGATAGATATTAAATATCTATAGTAAAATTTTTACTATTGAATATTATAAAACTACGTATTCTTTTGGTGACATAATGCTCAAAGGAGACAAGGAAATAAATATTTGATTTAACAAAATTTTTTCAATGAAAAAAAAGTCAATATTTTTTGAAAAGATTAATATGGATGGCTACATTTACAATAGGTTAATTTTCAAACACTTTTATTCAACTTACTTTGTCTGCCCTCTTTTTGTAGTGAGTACCAAAGTCCCACTCATGTGTTTTCATTGTTCTGTGCGGAAGAGGATCTTAAATTTTATTGAAATCGAATTTTTAAAAAATCTGGTGTGATGATCGCACCAGATTTTTTGTGTCGACAGATATTTAGTTTCTTTCATATATATGAAGTGCAAGAGTAAAGCGTGCTTCAAACAATTTTGAGAGCAAAATGAGAATATTCATTTGATAGATCATCTAAATCAAAATCGTTTGAGCGAATTTTGAAAAAATCGAAAAAAACTGAAAAAGTACACCAGTAAAGTACTAGTACTTTTTGGCCGATTTTGTTTAAAAGCTTATTTTCACCATATACAAATTAAACACTAGTATGAAATAAGTTCTCAAGCAAATCATCGATATAGTAAACAAGAACACACTTAACCATCAGGTTTATAAAAAGTTTTTTCACATATAATTAGTTATCTTAGGTATAAGGAAAGATTTGTGAAGTTAGCAACATAATATAGGCATCATTTATAAAAATTATTAAAAATTAAAATTAAAATAAAATAAATATTAAAAATTAAAATAATTAATTTTTAAAATAAAAATTATCAAAAAAAAAAATAAATAAATAAACAAGGCTTGTGTTTCTAATTTCACCCCTTTGCCTTATACTTTGGGTCTTAGCTAGTTAACTACGACCTAGGCTCTTATTTAATCATATAATTAACTTAACTAGATGTGAAAAATACTTATTCAACTATCTTATCCTAGAGATAGTTAGTTAATTAGATGTGAACCCACCGGGCCTAAATCCTCTTTTCTAATTAGTTTTTGTGAAAATCACCACTGTCCAATCACTTACAAAAAACAATAATTTTCTGACTCTTTTGCCTTGCTTATTTTGACGGGCAAAAAAAGGACTTTAAAATGACAATTCCAGGTAATTTATTATTTGCCGATCCTTTTTTTCTCTTCCTAAAAGGTCTCTAACACTTAACAAAAGACTAGACGCGTTATTTAACCAAAGATTGAAAGCATCGTTATTTAACCAAAGATTGGACTCATTGTTATTTAAGCAAAAGATTACTTCAGCTCCTTTCGTCTATTTGAATATTTTTGTTTACTAGGGACTGTTTTTATCTAAAATTTTTATTAAAATAATTACTATAAAATTATTATAAATTCCATTTTCTCAAAATTTGCTCTAACGATTTTGTTTAAAATTAAAAAAATCAATTATTTTTTAGATTCTCTTTAAAATATATAATCTCATTTTGCCCTGAAAATTGATTGAAGCACACTTTACTCTTGTATTTGATAGGAAAGATCAAGGTCTTTAAATACACAGGTTGGCCAGAAACTAGTAAGCAAACAATTTTCAGGTCACAATTTTTGATTGGTCCACGTAATGAAACTCCTCCTTGCTTATATTTTTCTATTTGGGCAGCTTTGTTGACTGTTTATAACCTAGTTCACATTCATTTTGTTTTATTTGCAAATTGTATAGTTTCGGACTAAACTAATTTAGGCCCTGGTATTTATACTGCTTTATTAATAATATGCTATGTATCAAGGGCGGTCCCAGGGGGGGGGGTCAAGGGGGTCGTGATCCCCCCCAAAATCTTTCGGCAACTTAGGTCATTTAAGAAAAATAAAATCTTTTAAATTAAAAGAGTAAGAAATTCATTTTTTTCCAAAATATTTTATATAGACCCTAATCTATTTCTAATTTCTAAAAACATTTTATATTGAATTAAAAGAAGAAAATTAAAAATATTTATTTCCTTCAAATAGTATAAATAGAGCCTAAAAAATTTTTTGATAAAATCACTAGCAAATTTTTAAAAATTTTAATTTTATTAAAATTGTGATTTTATTTAAAATTTTTAAAGCTTTATAGTAGATTTGTTTTTGTTTTATAGATAGGCCCCTACTATTTGAACATATTAAATTATTTTAATTTTCTAAAAAAAAATTTTTGCCCCCCCCCCCCCCCCTTGATTCAAATTCGTTCCGGCGCCCCTGGAGAAGACTGTGTGAATGTGTGTATGAGTGTGAGTGTGAACGAGAAAAAGTGTGAATGTTTTTTATTAAAAAAAAAAAAAAAAAACAGTGACCCCCCCCCCAAAATGTAAGGCTAGGACCGCCCTTGCTATGTATAAATTTTTATAAATTTTGTTTCGAACGATTTTTTACAAAGGGAGGAGCTTCATGACGTCACTCTCTTGAAATGGAAAAAATGTAAACAAACCGAGTTTACCCCCCCCCCTGGGGGGAGATAAGAGATATGGTTGCTATGGTAACAAAATATAAATATTTTCCCATATTTATAAATTTTACATTTTTTTTTTTAAATTTATTAAATTTTACATCTTGTTTGTTCTTTTAATAAAACTCTGAGGCTTTCTTCATATATAATTAATTTGAGTTTTTAATATATTTTAATCAAATATACACAGACATAGTAACGTAATTATGACTGTGTAACAATCTAAACCTCTTTTAAATAAATGACGCAAACATAACCAACAAAATCTATTAACTCAGAGTGACAAATTATTTTCCAAAGGACAATTACATATTATATTTTTTTTTTCACTGTCGAATAAAAGAAAAAAAAAATTGCTATATGTAATCGATATTGCAGCACGATAAACTTCAAACTATTTGCACAATCATCTTCAAATTTCATATTTAGGTTACTGATTATATAAAGATGATTAAGCATCTGGAATTAATTTCAGTTAGGGTTGAGTTGGATTTTTATAATCTCATTGTTGAATTTTCATCTTATTTGCTACGTATGAATAAATTTATCAATATTCATTGAAGCATTTTCAAGCTGAGAAGAAGAATGGTGTTTTAATTTCATTTGTTTATATTTAAAATTTTTTTTTAATGCCACTAGTTTTGATTTTTTTTTTTTTAAACGTTCGTTGATTATTTCAAAAACTATTCAGTTTTCGAAAAAATATCAAAGAAACTTTTTAAAATAGAGTAATTTATCATAATATGTGAAAGAAATTGAAAATTTCAAAATTTTTATTGAAAAATATGATTGACAAATAATTTGGGGGGGGGGGGCCCAGGAAAATTTTTTTTTATTGTTTATTATAAATTATTTTTTTTTTTTTTTAAGAAATAAAAAAAAATTTTTTTGAGACATATTTCAAAAAAAATTATAAAAATTAAAACCCTCCTTACTCATTTTGAATTTTTTGGTTTTCCCCCTCGGCATTATGAAATGAAAAAGAAAAAATAAGAACATATTCATGCAGAGGAACTTTGACAGATGATACAATTTAATCTATCTCTCTTTAGAATCAGAATCAGAATCTTTACTCTATCCTAATTAGCCCACGGGATATTATTTAGACTCCTAAAACAAGGGGCGGATACTCTACCACTGTGCTATGGCCCAAGGACGAGCAAGGATTTAAAGATAGTATGAATGATCTTGCTGAAAATATGATATAATTAATATATCCCAAAAAACATCTGGAATTGTTAATAATATTTTATTAAATTTGAAACCGGCCCTTGGGCTTGGTGTAGGGGTAACGTGCTAACCTTCTATACCGAGGGTCGCGGGTTCTGATCCCAGGCAGTCCTATGATTTTATATAAGCCATTTGGCCCCCGACCCTTGGTATACAGGCAGGCGCGCCACCAACTACGCCAAGCCCGGAGGCCAATAAAACCTTCAATGTTGAATTTTGAAAGATTTTATTATAATTTTAGTTGTTTGAGATTTTTTGTCCGACTCAGAGCTATCAAAACATTACAAACAACTAAAATTAAAATTAAAATTGAAATTTTTATTGTTTTTATGAGGACCAACCAAAATCAAATTTACAAGAAACCAGTTTTGCACCAAATTGAGTTAATTTATCATTTTATAATTTATTCATATTAATCTAGAATTTTGTTATTAATTATGTGATAAATAAATTTTCTAGTATGCATGATATTAAAAAAAAATACTATCAATGCAGTTCTGCACTAGGCAGAAGAGACTTGACTGCACTTTGGCACGAGTGGTGTGATCGAGCTCGAAAGCGGCGACTTCCATGCGGGAGGTTTGAGTCTTTTTACTAAGGCGTTGTTGGTTTGGCCTCACAAGGCCAAAGGCACACAACATGCATCGATGCAAAATGCACTCTCTAACTAACGGGGTCTTATTTACACACACACTCATACTAATAGAGAGACAACTTCACTAATTGTCACTATTAAATATTATTTATTAATAACTACCTATGTTCTAAGAACTCATTAACTTTTCTATAGAAGGGTGCAAAATGTCAGGGATGGGCCGGGAATTTAAAATTTACTAAATTAACTTGCGATAATGATGTGACCAACATATGAATTAACCATATATATTTTACTATATACAAAAATAAAACATAATTATTATTATCATATCACCTTCAATTTATTATTTTCCAAGGTTTAAAAAAAAAATAAATTACATTCATATTCAGAAGCAATAGACCGTTTTCGATTTATTCTTTTGATATTGCGTCACATGGTCTAAACTTAACTAATTTTAAAATATAAAAATCTGGTGAGACTGTGGAAATTCAAAAAAAAGTTCTCTTACTTTCAGTTCTTACCGAAAGTAAGAAAAATTTGTGTTTTGTGCTTGTCACACCAGATTTTTTGTGTTGATTAATAAACTGAAAAATATTTATATTTTGTTTTTATCGCAACCAATTCTCCAATCTTTCCTGTAAAGTACAAGAGTAAAGTGTGCTTCAAACAATTTTGAGGACAAAATGAGAATATACTTTTTGATTTAACTATGGGCGTAACTAGAGAATTTGGCTGGGGGGACCATGGGACCAGCCATCCTCACTGTGGGGGGTATGGGACCAGATATCCTCCGGCAGCCCCCCCCGGCACCCCCTAGTTACGCCCATGGATTTAACAGAAAAGTACTAGTAGGCTATTTGATATCCGATTTTATCTGCTCATAGGGGTACCTAACTCCAATCCAGGATTTTCGGATCTGGATCAAAATTACTTTTTTCGGGGAGGATCTGGGCTCTGGATGGAAATCACTTTTGCTCTCTGGATCGCTAATCTTTTCGACGGATTAGTTTTTTGCGTACGACTGACAAGGCTTTAAAACTTTTTTACTTTTTAATAAATACCTACCTCCTTTTGATTCATCCAAACGCTTAAAATTCAAGACAGGATCGGATCGTGTATCTGGATTTGCGGGTTGGAACCTTTTTATAAATCAGATCGGATTAGGCGGCCCGATCTCCCTATTGTCAAATACTGGATAACTAAACATTTTGGAACAGTCGGTTCAGATTAGTGGATCAGATCTTACGAACTGCCCTCGGATCTGCTATTCCTTTTTAAAGGATTTTGCCCATCCCTGTAATTAAGACTACTCTAACTAATAATATTCTATTTAATTTTGGTATTGCAATATTTTGATTAAAAAAAAAACTAATGTGACTGGCGCATAGCACACTAACTTTCTCTTACCTATGAGGTCCAATCGAAAGTTGTGTTCTGTGCTTGTCACACCAGTTTTTTTTTTTCGACATTCATATTTAGTTCCCGCACAGTACAACATTCGAATACAGATGTAAAATTTATAAGTATGGGACAATATTTATATTCTGTTACCATGGCAATCATTTCTCCTATCTTTCCTATGAAATACAAGATAAAGTGGTCTTCAGAAGATTTCAATTGCAAAATGAGAATATACATTTTAAAGAGCATCTAAAAAATAATTGATTTTAATTTAAAAATAAAAATCATCGGAGCGATGCCTGAGATCGGAGTCCCGAGACATTTAGCCTATGAGGTCCAACTAGCTAACCACTAGCTGGAGATCCTGAGGGTCAGGCCCCACTAAAAATTAAATCTAATGATTTTATGTTATCCTCTTTCCTTCTTTTATTTTCACTGAACTACAAGATCCTCACTTATTTACTCTTTTGTGATTGAAAAACAACTTCTTGTTTAGCCTCTATTCGGAAGACAATTTCCTAAATATCATCATCATCATCATCATATCTAACTATAATATAAAGCCCTAGCGGCTGACTTCCTGTCCCTGTGTGTATGTGCCTGTTCTCTAGCTGATTGGTTAGATTAAAGGAAGTGGAGCGGGAAATTTAAAAGTTGAGTCAGAGAGGGAAATTTGAAACTCTAAAATTTTGCATTTGCTTGCCGATTTTTATTATAATTCCTAAAGCTAGTTCCCTTCAGACTCTTTTTGGACGGACACTCTCAGCAACAGAGAAAAGTTTTTAAGGAAAAACTTTTATCCATAATAGACCTATTTAAGATTAAAAATTTTTTATCTCTCTTTCTGGTCATTAAACTTTAGTAATTTTTCTCTCTCTCTAAGTAAATATTAATTAATTATGAAGTATTAAGCTTATCTTTCTTTTTATGTTATCAGTAAATAACTAATGTCTTATTAAATTTCACCTCGCCTAGTAGAGGGAGGGAATTTATTATGCGTAATTAAATAAGAGAGTCCCTTAGAGCTCTCTCTCTCTCTAGTGAGCACCTTTGCTCTTAAGTCAACATTTCCGTCGTTAATGATGATGATGCATTTTTAAAATTAGCACTTCCCTTTTTCTTGGCAAAAAAGAAAACATCCTAGTAAGCAAAAGTCATGCATAGAAAGGATGTTTAATATTGAAATATATATTTTTTTTTAAGGGAAAATACACTTTTTTTTTCTTCAATAGCTATTATAAATGCATTAAACTTATAATTTAAATTGAATTAAATTCAAAATATCACGATATTGGATCAAGGAAGTGTTTCACGAATTGTTACTTCACGTCACATAAATAAGCTCAAAAGATAATAAATAAATAATAAATACTATCGGAATATAAAATATATAAAAAAAAACTTTTCTAGGAAGAAACCGATAGTAATTAAAAAAAAGTATTGATTAAAATTTTATAGGTAGATTAGTATTGTACTTTTATACAATAGTTTAATTTTTTAATAACTATTTTATTAAAAATATTATAGAATTTTCACTGTTGTTTCCGTAAATTACATTTTTTATTTTAATGTAATTTATGGGTAGAACTTTCTTCTCCTCCCTCCCCACCCCCGTGGCAGAGGTTAAAGATATTGACAAATATCAATATTGAAAACCTCAAAAGTCACGGCAGTGGGTTCGGTTCCCAGACAGTCCGATGAATATTTATATAAATTAATTTGCTACCAGTTGGTATAATTAAATGTGCCCTAGATCACATATATTGTTAATATCATTTAAAGTCTTTATAGCCTCTGATGCTGAAAGACCTAAAAAAAAGATTTGTTTGTTTGTCTTCTGATAATTATAAAAATTAAAATTCTTTTGAAATCATTTTTTGTTAGCGGTGATTTACAATTTTCTTCCGGAAAGTCATTTCATTGTTAAAATGTTATTTTAAAAGAGGTAAACAGGGATGAGTAAGGGGGGAAAGGACTGTCTGACGCCAAGACAATATTGCAAACCTCCAGTGCTTGTCTGTCCATTTCGAAGACGGTTCATTTATCTTTCTGACTCTTTGTATTTCTATATGTGACTAACACCGTTAGATATTTTACAACATACTTTGTTAGTAACTCATCCTATTGAGATTGTAAATCTTGATTAATATCACCTTTTTATTTCTTATATAATAATTAGTGAAAAATTTTAATTACTTATACAAATTGGTTTATATACCAGGGAAAAATTTTCACCTCTTTTAAAGCACTTTCTAAATTTATTTTATTCAAATTTTTGGCTTAACCCTAAACAAGCGTTTCTTGTGTAAAAAAGAGAAATTTTCAAATTATTAATTTTTGAAACTAAATAAAAAAATATCATAAAGATTCAGTTGATTAAAGGTTTCTAAAAAGTCAGATTTTAGATTTCTTCCTCATTCCAGGAAAATGTTTCTGCTTACTTGCCTACTTCTTGCTCACTAAATAATTCTGATGAAGCCTATTCTTTTAAAATTAAAACTTCTTAAAAATGTCCATACTTGGACAATCATCATTACTCTAGGCCTATATAAAGCGCTAACCAACATTTCCTGTCCCTGAGATTTGTGCCTCTTCTCTCGCTGGTTGGCCATAGTTACAGAAAATGGAGAAGAGAAGGAAATTTAAAACTTGAAGTTAGAATTTGCGAAGGCAAGCAATTGGAAAATTTCCAAACAGTGAGCAAGAATAAATTTGATGCGTTTGCTCACCGGCAAGGGGGTCCAGGGGGCGTAGCCCCCTGGCAAGCGATAAAGCCCACCAGAAGATTTCAACGGCAAAATGAGAATATACAATTTAAAGAGCATCTAAAAAATTATTGATTTTTGAATTTTAATCAATATTGTTGGAGCGAATTTTGAGAAAACGAAAAAACTGAAAAAGTACATCAGTAAAGTACTAGTACTATTTGGTCGATTTTGATTAAAAGCTTATTTTCACGGTCCAGGAGGGTACAAAACTTAAATATAAAATTTCAACCTCCTAGCTCAATTCCTTCATGCTTAAAATTGAACATACACACACAGGCAGACCATGTTGCTAAAACCACTTTTTTGGATTCAGGAGTCCTCAAAAAGTGTATATCCATCAAAATCTCGACATCGAATTTTTGACATAAATCCAATACTTTCTCTCTCTATATATATGTATATTAACATATACATATAGATAAGAGAAAGTAAAAATAATAACTTGAATCAAATTTCAATAATTACACAACCTAGGATCGGACTTTTTTCCTTTGAAAATTCAGATTTTAGTTCGCCTCTTCTCTAAATCAGGTTGTTAAAATAACAGAGGGCCTAGAAGAAAATAAACATTTATTAACTAGGAGTTCTTCTGGAATTTTAATTTTTTCAATGATCATATCATTTTGTGATTCACAAATATATTGCTTAATTCTGCCAAAATTTTCTGTCATGTGTCATCTCAAAAATTTTGACTTTTTTAAATGTCTTACTACCCTATCATCTCATTGTGTCATTGAAAAACAGGATTTCTCTTTTTTTTTTTAAGATAAGTTATATTTATTTGTGATCCTTCCCCATCAAAACATTTTTAACTTTTTTTTTTCTCTTGTTTAGGCCTACCTATAATTTTACGTGACCACTTTACGATTCTCTCTTCGTCTGAGTCTCTTTTTTCTAACCCTTGTTTTTTTTCTGATTCTTAAATTGAATTTCTTCTCAATACTAAAACACCTTTAGCCCTAGGTTGAAAAAACTAAATTAAATCAAATTTTACGATTTTGAAAATACTTTTTTCTATCAACTGAATATTTTTTTCTTTCTTTTTTCAAAATATATTCTCAAGATTAAAAATTCATTTGTAAGAAAATTTAAAAGAATATTTACAGTTATTACATCACTTTGGTTTACATATTTATATGAAATTTACAAAAAAAATTTTATCATTATTTATTTTCTAAAAAAAACCCTGACTAATATTTATCAAGATCAAAAAAAAAAAAAAAAATTCATAATATTTATTTAGGATAAAAATTTTTTTTGATTGGTCATTAATAAACAGTTTTTATCTTTCTTCCCTTTTTAGTCAGATGTATAAAATTTTATCATTTGTTTAGCGAATGCCAGAAAGGTATATTTTTCTTTGATTAAATCAACAATAAAATTATTTTCGACTTTGGATTGCAAACACTTGAATGTAATAATTTATAAGTTTTTCTTAGCAAAGAATGACGCTAACTGAGGTAAGGTGTATACGTGTCTGGTATTGTTTACGCGATGCATATATGAAAGGGATGAATGTTTACCCAGCTGCCACAAATACAAACGCACAATATACAAATATAAATATAACAGGGATGCATTTCTTTTCTATTTCTAAATAAAAAAAAAAAAAATGACACACAGCATTCTAATTAAGAAAAAAAAATTATTGTATTTTAATTTTCAGTAGGAGAGTGAAGACAAAGTGTTTATTTATTCATCTATCATTCCTAGGGAGGTTCGTTTTTCCTAAAACTCTCCAGATCTATCAACAACTTAAAATCATCTCGTAGGCCTATTTGGCCAAGCACTTGAAAGATTTCGATAGATTGGTGAAAGAAAGGAAAGGAAGATATTTGTTTTTATTTAAAAATTCGGTATTTAACTCATATTCTTCTTTAGGAAATAAAGTGCATGTCTTCCATTTGCCTGGCAATATCACCGGACAGTGCCGGAGTAATTTTTAAAAAATTGAATAGATTTATTATTTAAAAAAAAATTGTATTGTCATCAGTACGTTTTTTTTTTAAATTTCGGGCTCTGTCCGAATATTTTTAAGAGGTTTAATGCCGTCCATTTTTCTGGCAATATCATGCTCGAGTATTTTTTGAAGAGATTGAATAGATTTATTATTTAAAACAAGTTGTTATATTCCTTTGGTATTGTATTTTTATTGCTTTGTTTTTGTATTGTACTTATAGTGTTTTGATTTTATTTTGCTTTTGTATTACTTTTATATTCATAATGTTTTGTTTATAAGAATTTTTATATGAATTTTGTATTTTGTATCCAGTTTTAGCTCAATGGCCTATGACTTAAACGGGTAAATAAATAAACAAGTGGTAAAGCCCGCCTTCGGAGAGAAAATACATCAGATTTATTCTTGCTCACTGTTTGGGTATTTTGCAATTGCTTGCCTCCTGCCTTGCTTCCCTTTTTGAATCAAAGTTTTAAATTTCCCTCTTTAACTCCACTTCCTTCTCTGACCAATCAGTGATCTGATTGGCACATACACATTACACACAAGAAGTCAGTGGCTAGGGTATAGTAATGATAATGATAAATTGTATTGTACTTGCTCACTGAAGACCATGCGTAAAATTTTTCGATTTCGACACTTCTTAATTTATGAATCAAAATGAAATTTGTTCTTCAACTTTAAATTTACTAGACTGTTTTATATACATGTATAGGCCCTAAGAAGAGATGATTAGCCGAGGAGATAAAGCAATTAAGCTTATAATCTTGAGTTGAAGATAACTTGAGTTCAAAACCGCCTCATGGCAAAAAATTATCCAACCTCCTCCTGAGGAAGGAAAAGGGAACCCACCTCTGTACTACTCCCACTACTCCCATGCAAGTTATTGAAATACTCCTAAGGGTAACCATAATGTGTCAGTTCTGGCACTAATGATTGAAGAGATAGGCCTATAACTCTTTTATTTGGATATTTTATAATCATTAGTAAAATTTATTCAAATTTTTATTTAATTTTAATCTATTTTTTTAATTTTTTGTTATTGTTTCTAACAAACAGTGAATTTTTTTTATAAATTTTCGTTTGACACTTGAAAAGATAAGTAAATGCATACAAAAATTCAATATCATGAAATAAATTCTTTAAAGAAAGTAAAAGTCCGAATCGTATGTTTATAGAAGAAAAATTTGCTAACTAATAATATAAAACGATCAAAAAAATTACTCTGATTATATATTTTTATTAATTTAATTCATAAGTTTCTATGCTACCTGAATCCAATTCGTGCAGAACGGAGTATAATTGTCATGTTTAGTAAAAAAAAAATTCAAAAAAGCGTGATGACCAGCCAGAGAGCTCGCCTTCTAATTTTGGCAAGCTTGAGAGACGAAGAAAGCGAAAAGAGACTTGGCAAGGTTGTATTATTATACTAAATAGCGAAAAATAATTTTTTTTTCTTTTAAACTGAAAATAATATTCACCTGTTGTGCTCTGACGATTCATGACTCTCACTCTCAAAATACATGAGACTCAAATTTTTAATGAATAAAAATGATTACCTAATATATTATAAGCAAACAAATGAATGAAAAATATTTATCTTAATTTCATTTTCACTTTAATGTCTAATTAGCTTATGACGGTGGCTGGACTAGGCAAATAAATTTTCCTTTATGACTTTTCGGCCCTATTCGTTTAAAATAAATGTATTATATTTAAAAACATATGACATTGTTAATGCATTGAGTAGGCTAAATAAAACGGTTTCACATAGCATGTCTTATCAATACCAGAAAATTTTTTAGGGGGTGTTGAACTATTCGACCTCTTCAAATAATTATTAAAGTATATAAAATAAAAATTTTATTTTTTATAATTAATATTTAATAACCCTGTGCTACAAAATGAAACTTTTTTTTCTGGCCCCGAGAAAATTCCTTCAGATTCTTAAGTAAAATGACCTCCTGGATCCAAATATGACCTCCATTTTCTCCCACCACGTACCGTTTTCGGGGGGGGGGAGCCCCTTATTTCCACCCCTTTTTGTTAATTATAGGGCCACGAAAAAAATTTGGAGGGATGAAAAGGAATATTTTAGCCTTAACATTTCTTCAGAAGGTCTAGAGAAGTGAAAAGTTAAAAAACATTAACATGTGGATCCAAGGGGGCGGTGTGGGGGAGGATTTTGCCCCTTAAAATGCTAAAAAATCATTAAAAATGATCGATTTTTTCTGATTTTTTACAATTTTTTCACTGATTTTCTACATATTCAGGCGGACAAACCCACCTCACCCTTCCTTAAACATCCCTCAACTAAAAAAAAATATATAGGATAAAGCGGGTGGGGTGTGAGCGATTCCGAAGCCCTTGCAAGCATTTTTTTCAAACATTGACAAGAAATAATTTCTACCCCTTTAACATTTTAATCCGAGTGTTTTTTGTTGCAGATCTCTACTCCATCTTCTGTCTTCGGTCAATCTACTGAACGAGTGAGTTGAAAATACTTTCTATCTCACCTTTAATAATTCTATACTATAATTGATTTGTTCCCTTAACTTTATTTCCTTATTATTATTGTCATCATCATCATCATCATCATCATCATTCTATCTATAAACATTTGAATTGCTTCCTATGATTAGGTCTTTTTTATTATTATATTAAAGTGAAAATAGGCCTATGTAAAATAAATATTAGTAGATCTTTTATCCTACACTATTCAACCGGGAAATAATTTTTTTTCAAATCATGTAAAATTAAATTTTTCAACATTTAATGGACTTATTTGAAATTTTTCAAACATTTACAGTTAAGTCCCCACCTGGGAGCTAGAGCCTTAAGTATATGGAATATAGTGAAATAATTTTAAATTTGAAAGGTAAATTAAAATTATCTGTACCAGATTTTATTTAACCTTTTCGGACATTAAAATTATTTCACTATATAACATATACTTAAGGCTCTAGCTCCCAGGTGGGGACTTAATTGTGACGCTCACTGTACGAGAGTGCCTGAAAGGTTTTTTTAAGGGGAAGAGTGTTGGAAAGAGGGAGAGGCAGTGGCAGATTAAAAGAGGGAGGGTAATAATGATTTATTATATTTTAATTCCGAATTCAAATTAGCATTAAAAAATAACTTCTGTTTGATTATAATTATAATATTAATATTTTTTCTGTCCAAAGGAGGGACAGTTTATAAAATAATTTTGAATTTAAAATTTCTGCTGACATAAAGCGTCTATTCTTTTTTTAAAAATCTAATAATTTAACTTCTATGGTTTGTAATTTTTACTCTGGTTCTCTCTTTTTTTGTCACTATATTTTTTTTTTGACATCTCAGCTAACAAATTATATTTGATTTATAGGGTGAACTAAAATAAATAAGCTAATATATAGGAAAGCAAGTGACATGTCGTTCGTTGTACTTTTCGCTTGACTTTTTTTCCTGAGAAAATAGCTCAAACACCGATTCATTTCTGTCTCTGTGAAAGCTATTGGTACTTTAAATAATAGTATAAAAATTCTCATAGATTTTTTTTTTTTTTTTTTTTTCTTGACAATATCAAATAAATATTTCTATTTTAATGTGACACCTTCTAATTACAAACTCGTTAAATATAAATAAAAATATTCAAATGAAATATCAAATTTAAATAATAAATATCATCTTATAAAAAAAAAGGAAAATAAAAAATATACGGAGAAAGTTTATTCATTCATCTTAAAATAATGAATGACAATAGAATTGTCATTTATACAAAAGAATAGAATTATAGTAAACTATCATTTCGCCAAAAAATTAAAAGAACAATCGACCTAAATTTTTTTTTTAATTATCCCTTTGATTTGATTATTGTTTAAATGATAGAAAAATAACAAATTTTATTTTATGAAGAAGAAAATTTTTAGATTTCTCATTTTTTTTTTATCAGTAAAAAATTTCTTTCTTTTTATGCAATTAATCTTATTCATTCATAAAAGTGAAATTAGAAACTTATAATCATTGAAAAATTAATTTGTTCAGGGCTTTGACCTTGTAAAGTAACGTCACTTTTTGAGAAACGTCAAAATATGTACTATTTTAATTTTCCATTACTCATTTTTGCATTATAAAAAATTAAATTTATTCATATCGACGACATCAATTGAGGGATTTTTTTCAATTGTGCTTAGACAAAAAATAAAAAAAAAATAAGAACGTCAAATAAATTATCTTGCATACAAAAAAAAAGACATAAATCGAATAAACTTTATAATATTTACCTAATAAATAATATATGCAAAAATGGACTGTACATGAATATTATTACCCTTCGCCATAATAGGTTTTGTTTATGATATTTGGTACCTTTTTTTATTCCACAAGATTTATTAAGGATTTTGAAAAAATGAGACACACGTAGGAGTTGAATTCACTTACTATCGCGATCCACTAGGATTCTTACTCATGTCAGTTGCATAAACTCTTTCAGGGTTTAAAATTTTTTCTTTAACATTTTACACTTTTTTTTTTATTATTTATTTTGCCTCTTTGGCATGAAGTCTTTGGGATAAAAATCATTACAAAAATATAAATACAAGATTAAGACAATAGACAAACAATATAAGTACAATATTAAATCAGTAACAAAACAATGTAGCCTATACTTTACCAAAAACATAATATCAAAAACACTGTACTTTATCATTTTTAATTTCTCGATATATAAGTTTTGAGGTCCAAAAAAAAAGTGGTTTTGTCATGGACTGTCTATTTGTCTGTGTGTCTGTGAACTGTACCCCTTGAGACGTAACACGAAGCTTTTGAACAAAATCGCCCAAAAAGAACTAGTACTTTACTGTTCTTATAACCTATTTTGCATTACTAATTGGTATTTTGAATAAATTACCATTAATAAGACCCTGTTATGCATTAGTATGTCAAGCGCCAAAAAAATTAAAAATTGAGTTAAGCACGGAATATTGTTTCAAATGCTATAATTAATAGTATTTTTTATGAAATATGTCCTAAAAAAATTGATATTTAATGTTACTTGCACAATTGACAAAATAAAGAAGATATTTAATCTAATCAAAACAATGTAAATCAGAAAAACTTTAATGTTAATTTTCTCAAATCTCGGTACCTGGGGCCTGACACACTAATGCGTAACAGGGTCCAATTATGCTTTATTATTTAGTAATTATTAATAAAACTGGAGCCAATTTCAATATAGTAAACTCAAATTCGAAATTAGCAGACTCAAAAAACTTTATAACCGATAATACATCATTGGACATAAAAAACATTTTTGTTTGTTGAATGTTGTGTAATGAACCGAACCAATAACGAATAGAGAAATAGCAATATCAGAACTGACTATATATAGAATAAGAGAGAATTCTTAGCAAAAAATTTTGGAATCGTGATTCTTACCATTTAGATTAACAAGAGCTTAAATTGAACACACACACACGAGTTTTGTCGTGCAAATTAGTCTTTGGATTGACGTGAAAGCGACTTGACGAAAAGTCATCAATCGCTTTTAAGCAACCATATATGCATTATGCGAGGGCGGTATTTTTAAGAAGAAAGTTGAGAGACCTTTTCTTCTTCGTCTGATAAAATAACATTAGATGCACGCATGGAGAAAGTCTGACTGATTGTTTTTTTATTCAACTTTTTCAGGGCTATATTCTAGATAAAATCAATAATAAATTACTGTTACACTCCAGGAAATAAGAATATTTTATTTATTTTACAATAGTTAAATTTTATTATAATTTTACGTTTAAGGATTAGCTCTATTATTAAAAGCTTATATCAAATTATTTATTTTAGTATTCTGGGCTTCTGAAGTTTTTTTTTTATTATTTGCTTCTAGCCATTGGCCATCTATATAGACAAAAAATCATTATACAAAAAAATACACTTAATGTAAAAGAATAGATTACAAAACAATAAAAATACAAAATTCAAAAATGAAATACAAAAAAAATAAAAAATTTGAAAATGGCTTCCTTCCAAGACTTCCTTCTATAGTCTACTTTTTGGAATTATGTCTGACGGTGTGTCTGGGATGTGAACACGATTGCTTAAAAACGCAAGCAGCCAGATCAATAAAATTTGGGATATACTTGTTTACACTCAAATTGTAGATCTGTATCAACTTTGGTTCCTAATTGGTTGGTTTATTATCTTTTTTTTGTTGACATTTGTTTTGATTTTTTAAAATTAGCGTTTTTTTTTTTTGGGTTTTCGAATAAAAACTTTTTAAAATTGAGTATTTTATCATAATATGACGAAAATTTTCAAAATTTATAAAAAAAAGTATTATTTCTACTTGACGTATTTACTCCGAAAGTTGATACAGACCTACAATTTTAGTATAAGGAGTATATACCAAATTTCATCGATCTGATTGCTTGCTTGCATTTTTAAGCATTCATGTACACACAGACATAACTCCAAAAATGTTCATTTTTTTTTTTTTTTGCTGCATGTGACCACTGGTCATTATAGCTCTTCGGACCTAATACACCCTTTACAAAAAAAATTTTTTTTTTACAACGCTTTTTTTTGACTCAGGGAGGTCTAAAACGTGGAAAATCTTGAACTAGGATTTTTTACGATTACAATACTTTCTCTATATATACTATACGAGAAAGTATTTTTTTTTCTTTATTAAGTAAGCTGCTTAGGCCATCCCTTGCCACACAATAAGTACATTTATAAAATACATAAATATCCAAAATTACAGAGTAACTTCAAAAGAAAAACACGAGAAAGTTAAAAGTCTGATTACAAAGACTCCTGGAGTTAAAGACCTTACTTCTAGACCACTTAAATTTTACAATAGCTTTAGATCGTATAGTTCAGTGGTAGTCAACCTGGCCCCTAGCGTCCACTGGGGGTGGGGGGGTCTACCTTTCTTGGTGGGCGCTAGGAGTTTTGTCCGTAAAGAAACTTTCTTTTTTTTTTAAATTAATGACTTTTTTAAAACATTAAGATGGAATTTTTTTTTTAAGTATTGTTTAAAAAATTTCCAAAAGCATTATTTATCAGACTTCATGTTTCTATGTATGCAACGAATAAATAAAAATCTAACTATAAAGATTTATTCTGCCAAACTTAGCAAAAGTTCAGCATAAAGTACACTGTAAAAAAAATATGAATTTTCAATCATTTTCCATATACTTTCGTGGTTGAATATTAATATGCCCAGGATATGAAATAAAATTAATATAAAAGTTTATGAACAAATTACCAACTTTTAAACTTATCTTTTTCTTTGTGTGCCGCCAAATTTTGAAATCGTTAAAAGTGCACCGCGACAAGTTGAGAATCACTGGTCTAAACGTTCTCAAATAACTCGACTACCTCAAGGAATTTTTATTAATATTATTTTATAATTATTTTAAGGAAACTTGAAATTATTCTATTAAAATTTATTTCACAAATCTAAATTTATTAAATTCTGGTTTGAAATTCGCGCTCTAAACTATTTAAATATTTATGAAGTATATTACAATCATACTAATTAAATAATTTTTATAAAGTAATTCAACTAAAAAAGCTATAAAAATAAAAAATAAAAATTAACAATTTTTACCAAAATAATTAATTTTAAAATATACAAGACATTTGTTAGGTTGGCAACAAATTGAACTTTCTCAATATATTCATAAACAGTTTATCAGAGTCCCCTCTTTGGAAGTTTTTTGAAGTTTTTAAGTGTTTTTTGGTAAATTATTATGAAATAATTTTAAGCAGTGGGTTTGAAAATTTTACTACTACTACAAAAGTAGGCAAAAAAAGGCTAAAAAAGGTTGACTACCCTGGTATAGATATTTATTCAGAAGCACTCTTTTGGAATTAGCTTAGATCTTTAGACATTTTAACCCTTCTTTTGAATCCATATCTACTGTAGTTTATTATGTAAAATTTTTCTTATCCTTTTTGTTAAAGCACTCAGGCAGGCCTATCTACCTGATTTCTTGACCATATCTCATTCTCTTCGAATCAAAGTATTTTTTTTTTTTAATATCTTTTTGAAATGCATATAAATAGTGAAGTAAGGAATGTTTTGTTTTTTTTATTGCAATGAAAAACTTCTAAATTCTCAGTCCATTTTTCTTTTCTTTTTTTATTATATTTAAGTCTTGAAACATGTCTAAATAAATACGGTAGCCATATATTAATACCAGGGCTGTATTTTTAAATAGGCTGGAGCCTATAGCTGCAAAAAATAGAAGGGTGGCGGATTGGCAATTAATTCCATTGTTAAAATTAAGTTGGGCCATTTGAGATATATAAAATAAAATAAAAAAATAAAAATTTAGCTCCCCTAAAAAAAGGTAAAATAATTTTCGCGAGAGGGAAAAATTATTTCCCGAAAGGCGGCAAAAATTTGGCTTCAAAATAAGATTTTCATGATTTTCGTGGAAGAAAAAATAAAAATTTTTGCAGGGCGGGAAAAATTTCATTTTCGGGGGCGGTAAAAGGGCTTTAGCATATAGGCGGCATACTCTTAAATCCGGCCCTGATTAAATACCCATTTGAAATTCAAATTAGTATAAAAATAATTAAATATTAGGCCTACTCCAAAGTCTAATTCAGGATATTTTTTATTTTTTTTTTGCTTCTCACAAGCATTGCCCACCCTTTCTTTTTATTTCTTTTTCTCTCTTTTTTTTTTTTTATTTAAACCTCCGTTTGTTTACCCCAAGTTCTTTCATGCATGCAAACACAAAAACCTCAAACCCCAAACAACTTTTGCATAGTCATCAATCGACATCTAAGGTTAGTTTTAATTCCTATCTTTCTTTCTCTAATTTCGCTTCTCATTTTTTTTCTTTTACAAGGTTCTTTCAGATAATTTATTTTTTTTATAATTTATTCAAATTTAAAAAACTTTCCTACAACTCAACCAGAAATCTAAAAAATGGCTTATTATTTACTTATTTAATTCTCAAATGAATAAATCACAAAAAAAAAAATATCAAATTAAGTATTTTTTTTTTAACATCTTAAATTCTTTTTTCTTGGATTTTATTATAAGAAAAATTTCAGGTAATTTTATTGAAGGAAGGATTAAATTTCTTAATCCGAAACCATGTTGTTTTTTGTGAATGATTATTTATTTTTTTTAAATTCAAAATGCCCATTTGGATTAAAAGTCTATTTTAGAAAAAATTCATTATATGGATTAGCTTATATTATTCTTTTCCTACAGATAAAAACTAGGGTCCGACCGAAACAAGATTTTCAGCCCTAACCGAAACCGAATTTCGGCCCAATCTTAGTTTCGGCCGAAACAGAAATTTGTATTTCTTTATACAAAATTCATATTATTTTAACTTTTCCCTAGCAAACGAATTTTTTCCGCACTGCGGAAAAATTTTTTCCCTCTCTTGGAAAATCATTTTACCTTTTTTGGGAAGGCTAAATTTTTCTTCCCCTTTTTCGCTTGGCGGAAAATTTTTTTCTCCTTCACATGGAAATCATTTGACCTTTTTTTTTTGTTTGTCTCATTCCATCTTTTCAAACTCAGGTTTCGGCCGGCTGAAAGGTTCGAAACCGAATATTCGGTCCAGTTGGCTCAGAGTGGGGCTCCAAACCCCCCCCCCCCCTTTCCGAAATTTGAAATAAATAGAAATATAAAAAGCGAAACGGAAACAAATTAAACTTTTAAATACTAATATATTATAAAAAATATATTTTTTAAAATTATTCATTTGGATAGGGGGTTATCGCCCGAATCAACCATCCGCATCCAAAAAAAAAAATTTCTGACTACGGTCCTGCCTGGTATTAGGACTTTTTTGTTTTATAAATTAATAATTTGAATCTAAATACCAAAAAACTATCTTAATTATATATATTAATAATCGTAAAAACTTCATAACAAAAATCTTCCCTCTTCAGAATTTGATACCATTTCTTATTATTGAAAACATCATTATCATTACAATATATATAGCGCTAGCCATTGACTTCCTGTGTGTAGTCTGTATGTTCCTGTCAGGGCGCTGATTGGCCAGAGCAAAAGGAAGTGGAGTTAGAGAGGGAAATTTAAAACTTTCTGAATTAATGAGGGAAATTTAAAACTTTAAAATTTTGCAATCGCGAGCAAGGTGGTCCAGGGAGCGTAGTCTTCGGAGGGCTTTACCACTTTTTATTTTAATAAATAAGAAACTTAGAAAATAAATAATTATTGTACCGCTCTCTAGTAGAGACTTAAATGCCGTATTGTTTTGGCGACTTCTTATTTCGTACGATTTTCTAAATTCTTATAGTAATTTCCAACGTAAGGGGAATAGTAGATGTTCAATGGTATCTATCGATGCAGTCAATGCACCCGATGCAGTCATAAAGAAAGCGAAGGCTCCAAGGCCCCTCATCGTCATAAACGAATAGAGAAATGCGAAGGCGGCGGAGGCCCGAGGCTTTCCCAACGGTCAGGGCCGGAGAAAGTGTTAGCCTTGTGCTGACGTTCCACTCCAGATCTGATCAAAACATCAAAACTCACCTGGGGACTAAAGTCGTTTCCTTAAAAAATTTTTGTTTATTGACTACATTTATAAAAAAAAATATATGTCCTTACTTCATCTCCCAAAATCCTCCTCTGATATTCGATTTCTAATTCTGATTCTAATTTAAATCGATTGGTCTTCGGTATATAACCATTTTTCCCACCAATTAACAAGATGAGACTAATAGAGCCTCTAAAATTAAATTATACCTGTAAAAAAATAAATATATGTTCAATAAATTTGTCCCCCTCTCCCATCAAAAACCTTTTCATATGTATATTTTTGTACCTCTTAAGTGTTTTGTAGAATCTCTTAATACAGTATTTCAATAGTTTTTTTTTTTTTTTTTTTTTTTTTTTACATGCCATAATTTTTAATTTATCACTTATCTGCATTCAAAAAAAAAATGGAAATTCAAATTTTTGACTGTTTTAGACCCCACCTCTCCCCCTAACAATAAATAATTAACTCATCCCCCGTTGCTTATGTTAACAATATTTGGACCGTTTATTTTGAAAGTGGGGTAAGTCCATTTTCTATTGTTTCGAGAAAATGAAAAGTTATCATATCTGTTTATTAAAAAATCTATTTACCGACCAATTTTCAATTGTACAAAATATGGGAATTATTTAAGAAATTAATCACTAGCTAGTTATACATAGAAAATTTACATTAATTTAAGCATAAATTATATGATATCTCATTTTTTAAAAATGGACTTTCAAAATAAACGGTCCATTTTTCAGACGTTTTTTTTTTTTAAAGAAGGCATTTTGGCTGCTGAGGCCATTGACTTTTATAATTTTATTTAATTAAATGCAGATATTGATGTCTTCCGGCGGCCGTTCAACAGTCTTGTTTTTCGGGGACCACCTATCCCGATTTTCAGCACCGCTTGGTGTTGCTTAATATCATTGATCTTGGTGACTGTTGTCTATTCTACTTGCCAGGCCTGACGGCAAGTTTTTTTTTTCACATTGAAAGTTAAAATCAAACTTCTTTTTTACTAACAATGTAAGAGGACATTTTTAGTCACTAATAAAAATTGTTCGACTTTCTTTTATATGCTTACGTAAACAACTTATTAACCCCTCTTCTAAATTGCTTACGTATTCCTTGAATAGCCTCTTCTTGAACACCGAAGTGGGTTCGATCAAACTTCGGAGAGTGCTGGTTGAATATTTGTAGAGGTTTCATCTATTTATTTACAAGTTGTAGTACTATGAATTTGTTTAACCTTTTTTTATATGGAAGGTGCAGCGACCTCTAAGCTCTTAGTTTAATGAAGTTTATTTACATTTTAATCACATCTTTACGTCTACGATGACTTTTGAAGTCTAATTTAATTGATAAATATTGTATTATTTTATAAAAATTACAGTATCGTTTGCTTCAAAACAAGATACGATTAAACAAAAAAAAAAATTACTTCCTAGCTGGAAAGCAAAATCTTGTCCATGAGTAAATCTTCCGCATTGAGTTTATAATAAACAACACAACTCGGAGATAATTAAAAGAAATGATAAGAGAGTATAACGTCTTTCGCCTCTTATCTCATTTTTATATATAAAATAGCTATCAGAAAATAAGATAAACTTCTATAAAAATAATCTTTTAATAAAAAAAATTACAAGTCCGGTATGTAAAGAGTTTTAACAAAAAAAATCTCATATTTCGACACCTTATATTTATTTCATTTCTCTTAATTTTCATCTAAAAACTGTCTTTTTCACTAGTTAAAATATTAAACATTTATATAATTAGATATTACTTCATGTACCCGAAAAAAGATATAAGGGTGTGCCGCCGGGAGTCGAACCACGGATCCACCGATTTGCGCTCAGTGTGCCCTTACCTTTGGTACCTTGGTAAGGGCACACTGAGCGCAAATCGGTGGATCCGGTCGATAGGATAACCTCACGGAAAAATTTTCCGCCTACGACCCTCTTCTATAAATTATTTAATAATATTTATTAAATAATTCTTCAATTTGCACGCTTGGCATCTGAGTTTTTTACTATTAAGGTTAATAGTATTGACATTACCATTACCTCTAAGCACAGGGTTCTTCATCCATGGTCATATACCTGGTAGCTGATTCTTAGCTAAGCGGCTTAATCTTCTAATGAAAAAAAAAATTCTAAATCTTATTATAAAAATATACCAATGGTCAAGGGTCGGCCTGCAAAGTTCTCTTATAGTGCCCTTATTTTTAAAGACAATAGAGGCTAATTAATAAACTACATTATTCTATAAACCAATGAAGTACTTGGCTGTTGATTTATCAAATGGTAGGAAGCCAAAAAAATTGAAGCCTCCAATTTTCAACAACCGAGACATTTCGGGAAAACTATATTCTCAAAACATCAGTCTTTCAGTCCCGGAGTTGTGAGAATGATGTGAGAATCACTGAATAAGTTAAATGAATACCTCACGCATACATATAATACATAATGATTGTATTGTGCCCATATGACAACTCCGGGAGATAAACAATTTGAAAGAGTGGTGATGAGAGAATAAAGTTTTCTCGAAACGTCTCGGTATTTGTTGAAAATCAGAAGCTTCGATTTTTTGGCTGTTCCTGCTCCTTTCCTTTTGTAATTCTTGTATATAATTTGGTGAATGAAAGTGTCATTCATGTACTGTATGTATTTTATATATATTTTCATACTCCTTATTAAATCAGAATTTCATTTTTAAAAACAGAATTTTATTGTTTAAAAAAAAATAATAATTTTGCAAGCTCCCTCACTCCATGATGCTGTTCATCACTAGGGCTCGGCTATGATTTTTTTCTTAATCGCCATCCTTCCAATTTTTTTTTTCATCTAGCCATTTTAGGGTATCAGGACCCACCCAGAGAAATCTTATTTTGCATATAAATGCATATTTTTGTATTTTTAGCGATTTAAGCTATATTTTGCATATTTGTGTGATTTTTATTTCTCGTGTTTAATTTGTATATTTTATGGGTTTTTTGCGACCGGAAGAAATAGAATAGACCGGCCCTTCGCACGGTCTGACGCCTGTTGAAAGTATAGAAGGGACAGACATGTAAAGAATAGGACTGCCAGTCCAAGACTGTCCTTATATTCTTTACATGTCTGTCCCTTCCTTCTATACTTTCAACAGGCGTCAGACTGTGCGACGGGCCGGCCTATTCTATTTCTTCCGGTCGCAAAAAAACCCATTCCGCCGACCCCGCACTGCGGGAATAAGGCTAGGAAAGTAGTAGTAGTAGTAATTTAATTTTAATTTAATATCAAACTATCTTTGTTTGCTCTGAAGATATGTGTAACATTTTCTGAGCTATTACACAAAATTGAGTTTGATCTGTTAACATTGAAATGCGCTTAAGCTAAAAATAAAAATATTTTGAAACTTAACCTAGTGTTATGTATTTATCTATAAATAGATGAGAATTTAATTCAAAATCATAAATGAATTGGAGAGGAAGCAAATGAATTTTTTTTTTAGTTTTTCTTAATTTGTAATTAGTTCTTACATCCCATTTAAATCTTATGGGTTATGATCTTCACTAAAAGCCATCGTTGTTATGTAGCCGACCCCGCACCGCGGGATTAATAATGGCGAGGACAGAAGAAGAAGAAAGAGTTATGTAGCCAATTTATTTTGTGTTGATTTTTGAAATTTTTTTTAGCTTCAAATTCAACTCAATCTAATCTACATAATACAGATTTAAGCAAAGAAAAAAGATCTATATAACTTATTAAGAATTAAATCAAATTATATTACTATTGATTTAAATAATTTTTTATAAGAATCAAGTCTCTTCTCCCTCCCTCCCTTTATTTTTTTTTCAATAAAAAATCTTGAATTTAATTATGTTGGTTGTATTTTTAACCAATTAAATTTGACATTCAAGATTTCTCTAAGGGAAGGTTTTTCTTGTGGTGACGTCGCCGGAACCAGTTTGGTCCAGGAGGGAGAAGGGAAGGAGGAGGCTACGCCATCTCATCTTAAGAGGCTGCTGCTGGCGACTCGAACGAAATCAAGAGTTGCTCTCTGCACGCAAACCAAATTCAACCAGCCTGAACAGCCATCTTTAAATTGCTAAAAAAAAAACTCACTTCCTATGCAAATCGGCTATTATTATTCAGAATTTTTTTTTTTTTTTGGATGCACATACTAATAATATGTAGATTTTATGATGATACGACGAAGGGACAAATTGTGTGAAATTCACCAAATAATAAACGAACTTTTAAGTTTATCACATTATCGGCAGGCCTATTCTCTAAGTAAGCAAAAGCGTAACTTTTAACATCTCAAATTAGCGTTAATTCATTTTAACACCTCCTCAAGTCTATTCTCTAAGCAAAAACGATAATTTTTAACATCTGAAATCAGCGTTAATTCATTTTATCGCCTCTTTGCTTCATTAAGCAAAAACTTTAACGCCAAAGCAGTAGTCAATAGTGTTAAAAATTAATGTCATGTCCAGGAGGTGCCATTAATATTTTAACGCCGTATTTAAACAAAAATGGCGTCTTTAACCTAAAAAGCAAGGTTATGATTTTGACATCTTAAAAACATGTTAACGTCGCTGTTAAAACTTGGTTTAGAGAATAGCATTTTTTAACGCTGGAGTGTCAGATAGGGCTACTAGATTGAAAATAACGAATCAAGTTACTAATGCACATGTGCCAGAGGTTATCGAGGGGTGTAAAAACACGAACAAGTATATGGATCGTTAACATCTGGTGCTAAAAAGTAAAATATTAATGTCGCTGTTAAAATTTAATTTAGAGAATAGCATTTTTTAACGCTGGTGTTATTACTTTAATTTTTAACACCCAATTTATTATGTTAATTTTAAACGGCTGTTTTTAGAGAATGTCCTAGTCTCAAATTGCTGTTCTGTAAGCAAAAACTTTAACTACAAAGAGTTAACATTTAGTCTAAAGTGTTAAAAATTAATGTCATATCCAGAGGGTGTCTTTAATATTTTAACCCCGTGTTTAATGCATCAAAATGGCAAATTTAACTTTGGCAGCTTTGAGATAAAAAGCAACATCTTAACGTCACTGTTAAAACTTAAAAACACGTAAAAAAAAAATCTGGTGTGATGCAAGCACACAACTTTCTCTTACCTTCGGTAATCGAAAGTTGTGTACTGTGCTGTCACACCAGATTTTTTTCGACATGTATTTAGTCCCCGGCAGTAGGGAATATTTGAATTCGGATGTAAAATTTATAAGTATGGGAAAATATTTATATTTTGTAACCATGGCAACCATTTCTCCTATCTTTCCTATGAAGCACAAGAGTAAAGTGTGCTTCAAACAATTTTGAGGGCAAAACGAGAATATACATTTGAAAGAGCATCTAAAAAATAATTGATTTTTGAATTTTAATCAAAATCGTTAGAGCGATTTTTGAGAAAATCGAAAAAAACTGAAAAAGTACATCAGCAAAGTACTAGTACTCTTTGGCCGATTTTGATTAAAAGCTTATTTTTCCGGTCCCGGGGGTGTTTAACTTAAATATAAAATTTTAACCTCGTAGCTCAATTCCTTCATGCTTAAAATTGAACACAGACACACACACACACACACACACACACACAGACAGACAGACAGACCATGTCGCGAAAACCACTTTTTGGATTCAGGGGACCTCAAAACGTGAAGATCCATCAAAATCTCGACATCGAATTTTTGACATGAATCCAATACTTTCTCTCTATATATATATTACATATATACATAGGTAAGAAAAGTAATAAAAACCTTTTATTTAATTAATCAATCAATCGTCGACGT
This sequence comes from Euborellia annulipes, assembly GCA_023213315.1. NCBI lineage: Eukaryota > Metazoa > Arthropoda > Insecta > Dermaptera > Anisolabididae > Euborellia > Euborellia annulipes. The sequence goes on along the minus strand of JAKCPI010005211.1, from coordinate 101,911 downwards.
TTCGGTCGCTAATCATGATCTTCATCTGGACGAATACAGGAAGTTGTATATTATTTTTCATTGAATGCGAGAAAAATTTTGTAGACAAAAGTTAAAAAAATTCTTGATTGGGAGTACAAAAAAAAACTTGTTAATAGAGATAATTAAGACCTTTAGGCACTATTCCGGTTTATTAATAAAAAAGAAAAAAAAATCACGAATAAAGGTCTGAAACCTTGTCTCGATATTAAACCATTCCTATATATAAAATTTCCTCAAAATTCTAATTACTCAATTATTATATATAATATTGAAATTATTAGTAATTTATTTGTCACTCAAGGAAAAATTAAAAAATTTCATTTCGTTTTGCAAATTTAAAATGAAATATCAAATATTAGATTTCATATTTAAACTCTCGATTGTAGGCGACAGACATTTTGGAAAATGACAGTGATGTCGAAATAGGTATAAAGTTTATTATTTCATCAATATAATAAATTTGAACCACATCATTGGTGTCTTATTTATCATTTTATATAATAGTTAAATTGATATTAATATATTTAATAAATATAGATTTCTTTGAAAAAAAAAAAAAAGCTCAGAACAAAACTTATCTTTGGTAAGAGAAAGTTGTGTTCTGTGCTTGTCACACACCAGATTTAGTTTCCTCCGATATATTCAAGAATTCAAGATGTAAATTTATAAACAAAGGAAAATATTAATATTTTATTACCAAGGCAACCATTTCTCGTCTCATTCCTATGAAATATAATACAAAAGTAAAGTGTGCTTCAAAAGGTTTCAAGGGTAAAATGAGAATAGACATTTTAAAGAGCATCTAAAAAATAATTGATTTTTGAATTTTAAACAAAATTGTTGGAGCAAATTTTGAGAAAATCAGAAAAAAACTGAAAAATTACATCAGTAAAGTTGTACTAGTACTCTTTGCCCGATTTTATTCAAAAGCTGCCACGTCCTAGGGGGGTACCTTACGTAAATATAAAATTTCAACCTTTTTGTTCTTGAGATATTTTGTTCACACACACAAACACAGACAGACAGACCATGTTCCAAAAACCACTTTTTTGGATTCAGGGAACCTCAAAACGTGTATATCCATCAAAATCTCGACATCGAATTTTTGACATGAATCCAATACTTTCTCTCTAGATATATTAATACATATAGTTAAGAGAAAGTAAAAAATAATTAATTATAAATTAAAATGTTAGTCTAAAGTAGGGTCAGACCGAAACAAGATTTTCAACCGAAACCGAATATTCTACCTCAATCTTAATTTCGGCCGAAACCGAAACTTGTATTTCCTATAAAAAATTCATATCTATTTTACCTTTTTTTTTTTTTTTTTGAATTTTTTTTCCCCTCCCGTGAAAATCATTTTACCTTTTTTTTAGGGTGACTAAATTTTTACCGCACCTTTTCCGCTTTTGACGCTTTTTTTTGCATGCGAGTATCATCCCATCTTTTCAGACTCAGGTTTTGGCCGGCCCGAAAGTTTCGGCTACTTTTTGGCCGAAACTGGCCGAAACAGAATATTCGGTCGGTTCCTAGTTTAAAGATTAAGGGCCGATTGCTTCACTCTTGTCAACTAACAAACTATTGATAGGATCTTAACTAAATACGTTCTGTGTGTGCTCTTCTTTAATCATTTGATTAGCTTAACTAGTCCTGAAAAGACTTGGAAGTCATAATAAAATAGCTTATCCGAGAGATAGAATAGTTAATTATATGTGAAGCAAGCGACTCTTGATTTGTAATTTGCCCTTCACTAACAATTTATTAATAAGAACTATATTTCTTCTATTTTTCTCATTAATAATAATAGTACAATGTATATATTTATACTATCTATGTATTCATTAGGAATTTGAACTTTAAATTTTTATCTCAAAAACAATAAGAGATATTCATTCAAATGCAATTTTTCCATTGATTTTTCTGCCTATTGAATTTCGCATATAAAATAAATACTTAATTAAGCTTCATATACATATAAAAAAATTTTCGTAAAAAGTTTAAATACTTAAATGGATTATTATTTCTAAAACTAGAAATTTATTAATAATTTTAGTAAAATACGTCACTTCAATGTCATAACAATAATTAATTATTTATATTATAGGGCTGAGATTTCTCTTAAACATATGGAATCCATTTAACAAAACGAAACTCCGTTAAGGGTTCCCCACGGGGTAAATGGCCCGGATCTGGAGTATTTTTCCTCCCTTCCACTCGACATCCAATTAGCCTTTTTCCCTGAAAGGAAAAAGCCCATTTTAAAATTTATTATTATTATAGTTCAATAGATTCAAAGTAGTTGAGCCTCTTATATTTTGAATGTTAATTATAAAAGCCAATTTAATTTTTTTATTAGCCGTTGGCAAAGAGAGAGAGAGAGAGAGGTGCTACCAACAAATTCTCTTTGGTCAACATTACCAATGGATAAAGTGAATAAATTTTTTTATGTTAATACAATATCACAGGGAGTGTTTATATAAAGATAGGCATTTTTTTTTAATTAATGGACATTGGCCGTAAGCGATATATTTATACAATATTTACCAAAGTTGTTATCATATTTTCAATACAATAAATAAATATACAAAAGATATTTTAAAACATTCATTATTTAAAAAAAGTGTGAAAAAAAAATATATATATTGAACCCGCTTATGGAATTTCAAAGAGCTTTCAGAAGGAGAGGCGGCAAAGGAATTTTATTTGCGTTACTAATACTGTATAATAAATTTGACGAATTTTTTTAAATAGATGAAATTCATTTTGTGATTTAAATAAAGACTAGTTTTCTATCCCCTCCGCTATTTTATAAATATTGTTTCTTCCCCTACAACAGAAAATTCGAGCCCACCCCATATAAAAATCTGAGCCCTTCTTTATCTCTTAAGCTGTTGTAATTGGTTGAAAGGTACTGGGGAGGTGCCTTATGGGTGTGTAGATATTTGGGAGATCGTCCCCTGTCCCTCCCAAGAAATTATTAAAATATTGTTTTTGTAGAAATAAGAAAATTTTCAACAAAATTGGTATCTATTTAATGATATAAATTAAGTAAATCATTTTCATCCCCCGAATTTCCTGTAATTTTTTTCAATGACAAAATTAAGATCTGTTTTTTTTTTTTTTAATCATAAAAATTTTTAAACATATAAAATGGTCTTCTGAACAGGGGCGCATTTAGGCATTTGCCGCCTCTAGGCAGTGTACTCTCCCCCCCCAAATCAACATCAAATTTTTGACATGATCGCAATACTTTCTCTGTCTTATATATTTCCTATACCTATAGGGTAAGAGAAAGTAAAAATGGTGCCATTTCTGAACAGGGGCGCATTTTTTCAGACATTTTTGCCTCCTCTAGGCACTGCGCTCGATTTCGCCCACATTTAGAGCCATCTTCTGTGCTACTTTCATATAAACTAATCAAAATGTGCTTTTACGTGAAGGTTTTAAAGAAAGTTCTAAAGAGCTAGGCTCTGTTTACATTATGCACGAAAAGAATGAACATTGAAACAACTCTGAAGATGTTCCCAAATATGACCGAAACGTCATAAATCGCCAATTAATAGAAATAGCTTGACTCTTTTAAAAATCTTCATATGAATTTTATCAAAAATTTATATAAAATGTAACTTGATTATAAAAATAATATTTTAAGTCAAAACAAAAATGTTAATATTTTTAAAAATTTGATCTCAACAATACTATTCAAATTTTACTGTCCGAAATAAATCTTTAACTTGTTTTTGTCAAAAAATATAATCATCTCGATAGTCAAGGCCATATTCTTTTTATATTACACTCATTATATTTTCTTGAATACTTAATTGCAACGTAACTGATGACAGTTTCCTTCAATTTTAAGCAGTGATTTTTATTTTTTCCTTATTATCTCCTTTTCAAAAGAATTAACTCACAGCACCCTCTTTTCTGAAATAAAATTTTGAACCTCAGGTGGGAGATGATTTTCTCGATACCTCACGTTTTATGCGCTCCTTAGGCGCCTCTCATCCGTGGATATTTCTTATATAATGGTTAAAAAAACCTCTCTTCGCCCAGGGCCAAGGTCGACGTATATTCGTGACAAATTAGTAGCTCTCTATCCAACATCACTCGTTAATAATAAATTCAATATGAATGCTTTCATTGGTTTATTTTATTATATGCATAACAACTCTATAAACAAAAGCATCCAATTCGAATTTATATCTATTAATAATTGACTGAGTGACCAAGAATAAATACATTTACCTTGTAAAGAAAGGATATCCGGCGGCCTTGACCTTGAATGAATAGTACCAAAGATCACTATGGTTAAAATACATATAGGCAGATGAGTCTGGATAGGTGACCGCTAAGTCTAAAAAAATTCCTCATTATAATTTAAAATGAAAGTATAAAGCGTATTAAACACAACCACAGTATTTTTTTTCTCTTTTTTATACGGTATATAATAATTTCATTTGACTTTTGCAATTTTCTGATGATTTTTTAAGAATTAATTTGTAAGTAGCCTCAAAAATAAAAAATAATATTAAAATTTTCCATTTATTTATTATTCAAAGAAAAATAAGACTTTTGTTTGAATAATACAAAATTTGAAACATGCGAACATAAAGAACTTTTTTTTTTCTTTCTCAGTGATAAATCTTCCATTCTGACTTGGATGTTAAAATTATACCCTAGCTGGACCTTTTTTTTTTTTGAGAGAGGAGGGAAAAAATCGCCAAGCCACCCTGTTGGTCCAGCGGAGGCCATTAAATTTCACTGATATATGTCAGAAAGGCGCTGTGCGCAGGATCGGAGGGGTGGATTGGCTGAGCGCGCAGCACTGCGCGTAGTGGGGGAGAGGATAGCGGTAGTGGGGCAAGCTCCGCCCTCCAGCATTTCAAAAGGAGCTGCGGTAAAAGTTCCGACTCGACAGTTAGTAGGACACAGTGCCTTGTGAAAAGCGTTTGTCTAGCAACTCGGAAGCCGACGACGCGGCTCCAATCAAAATCCCCGAATCCACAACAAGTGTGCGTGAATCTCGACTTCCCTTTCATATATGATTAGCCTCGGCTTGTGTTGTGCTCGGTGAATACAAGTGCTTATTATTAATTGGAAGTGTACTCAAGATTTTTTATTTTATTTCCCACTTCAAAGAAAAATTCGAAAAAACGGCTCTCACACGCACACAAATGTCTGCCGCAGTCATGACTACGTCTACGGCGTTTGGATTGTTTGGAGATCTCATCCGAAAGGTAGAGTATTAAAAGTTTAAATCCACCGGCACACGCCACTGCTTTCGAGCGTAAAAAAGCCATTGGAAAGTAGGATTCGGTGTCACAAACAAGCCCTAGATAGAGCTGTGAAGGAGAAAGTCTTTAGAGAAATGGAGCGATATTTAGAAAACATAGATGGGGTGTGTGGGTGAACATAGGGAATAGGGAATAACCACCTGTAGAATAGCGTTAGGGTGCACCTGTTAGGTTAGCATTTCGGTTTTGATTTCAACGCGGACTTTCTCTTGCAGAACCAGCAGAGCTCAGCGTCAACGGGTACACAAGGCGCCGACAAAGTGGTGTCATGGGGTGTGGTGGGCGGTCCGGTGCATGCTGCACTCAGCCGCCGTAGCTCGACGCCGGTGCAGTGTACAGTGGCTGCTGCTACAGTTTCTGCACCGGCCGGCAGCAACAGCGGCAACCACCTTCTCGACATGGCCGAACAAGCTGTTGTATCTGCAGTGGCTGCACATCGCAAACTCGACCGATCTGTATCCGAGCCTTGTCCCAACGCCCTAGCGAAGGCCGCCAACGTCAACACGTCCCGATACAAGACAGAGTTATGTCGACCATTTGAGGAAAATGGCGCCTGTAAATATGGAGATAAATGCCAATTCGCACATGGTGGCCACGAGCTACGCAATCTAGCCCGTCATCCTAAATACAAAACCGAATTGTGTAGAACCTTTCATACAATCGGATTTTGTCCATACGGTCCACGGTGCCATTTCATACATAATGCAGAGGAGGCTCGTACTCGCATGCCAGCAACATCTTCAACAACTTCATCCATCAACAATGGCCGTCCGAAACCACTCTGTCTTGGCTCGACCGCTGAATCGCCATCACCATCCTCGAGTTTGAGCCAATCGCCAACAACATCCGATGGTTCGTTTTTCTCAAACGAACACGAAGGTCTATTGGCAGCTGCAGCGACAGCATTCTCTTTCGGCCATGAATTGAATCCTATCAAATTAGGCATATCGAAAAGCGGAGGCTCATCGCCGGCTTCCCTTTCGCCAAGGGAATCGCCACCGCCAGGATCTCCGGAAGCCCGTCTTCCCGTTTTTAACCGACTTAGCAACAATTTGCTAAGTCTCAGTCTGACTGAGATGTTGGCTTAGAAAAAAATCCTCCACCCTCATGTAAATTATTAATATTTAAATTATATTAAAAAATAAAAAATAAAAAAAAAACCTTTTGTATATAACAGACGCCGCCGCAACGCACATACAAATTCGTATCGAAGACAAAAATATATATATTTTATTTATATATATAAAGTTAATATATATTATAAGAAAGCTAATATGTGATTAAAGATTACTATATTTTAATAATTATTATATATACTAAAATATCAAAAATTCTGGGGGAAAAAAAAGTGAATTTTAGATTTTTTTTTACTGCAATCAGAGTGCACAAGTTGGTTTGTAGAATATTGTGATTTTATTTTATTAGTTTTGTATAAATATTTAATGAATAGTTATATTACGACGAACCAATTTTATCCCCAAAATTGCTTACAGTCATTTAATCATTTTTTTTTTATTTTTGATTCTTATAACTTAACCGTGGCGCAGCGTCATGAGACATCATTCCTTTTCTTAACCATCTACACCTTTTAATTTATCCTTCCCCCCTTATTGTATTTAAAATCCCTGTTCAAACATGCAAAATGTTTGCCTCAATATTTAATTTTATTTTATTATTTTATATATTTGATTAATGAAAAAAAAAAATGGATGAAACGAAGAATGTTAATTTATATATGCTCGCGTTTGGGTTGGCCTCGGGGAGGTTTCTGGGGGTTCGAGGTATTTTTTGGTCGGGCGTGGCGCGATCTCATTTTTTGGACGCTTGGGCTTCTTCACAAATGAAGTTCCGGGCACAAGGGTAATAATTTCTAAAAAAAAAAAAAAATTGGCCCTTGGCCGCTTCAGTCATGAAACCACCCGACCAACGCCCGGCCCTTCGCGCCCCCATAAACCTGCCAGCCTCCCTCTTTAACTTAATATATATATACATATATATATAACCTAATATAATATTTATTTGATTTTTATAATTATTATTATTAATTTAATAATGCTTTTTTTGAACAATTGTTTCAATTAAAAAACCTGAACTGAGTCATCTAAGTTTATTTTTTTTTTATTTTATTTTTCCAATTTTTTTTTACGTGTATTATTTTTTTTCTTTGCATGTTAATCTATTATCTATTTATGTATGATTATTTATTTATAATTATCAAATTGTGTATTTATCAAGTGTGGATATTTTTTAAGGCAGCCCTTAACAAGGCTACTTTGCACATATTGTTTATATCTTAATTATTTTTAAATTATCTTTATTTAACTGATGAGAGTGGAGAGAAGAAGTTTTTTATATTATTTTTTTTTCCCAACTTCAAAAGATATTTTTTTACTATTTAAAAAATAAACATTTAAAAAAATATGGCTAAATTGAAACATATTTTTGGTCAATTTATTATTATTATTGTTTCATTGACAAGAATGATTAATATGAAATATTATTCTTTTAAAAATTTATTTGATAAATAATAAATGTAACATGAGTATTTTGTAAAAGAAAATATGAAAAAGCAATAAATAAAATAATTTATAATTTTTCTAGTATTTAAAAAAAGTTTTTTTATTTTTTCCTGTGAAATTGAGATGAGCGTGTTTGTGAATGTATGTTGGCTGGGTGGGTGAAGGTGGTAGGGAACTTTACCTTGAACCTCTCGCACCTGCTTTCCTATACATATAATAAAGTCTCCCTATATTTTAGAGAAAAGAAAAAAAAAATTCCAAAATAACAAGAGGGTTTCTTTCTTTTTTTTTTCAAACTATTTGAACTCTACAGGTAACAAATATAGGCAGGTAGTAGGAATGTAGCCTGTCATTTCAAGAGAGATGAAAAGATGCAAAAAAAAGACATTTTTTAACTATTTTATTTAATTAAAAGATGAGTAATTTTTATAATTTCAACAAAATAGAAAAATTAATAATACTTAAGTATAGAATTATCCATTAAAAAAAAAAAAATACAAACAAAATCAAATAGAGAAAAAAATTTCTATAAAAAAATGAATCATATTTTTTTTTTAAATAAAATTTTTCTCTTGAAAAAAATATTCCTCTAACTCTTCCCGAATGTCCTTTATAAAATTTCTATTAATCATTATTTTAAAGGAAAATTATTATAATAATATTAAATAAGGGTTCGAATTTTCAGCAAAAATTAAAATTTTTATATTAAAGAGACAAAGAAATAGAAAAAATTAAACATAATTTTCCTCTAAAATATTTAAAAAAATATCTTTCTTTTATTAAAAATTACAACATTTGCAATTTCTCCACTAAAATGCCTATAAATTCCATCCATTCAAAAATTCGGCATGTCGCTAAAAAATTTATTAGAAATATAAAAAAAAAGATGAAATTGAAAATATCAACAAAGATATTTATAAAAATAAATCCTAAAAATAGATTACAATACCGTTAGTATTTTTTTTTTCTATGTATTAATTTGAAACGATTAGATAGGTATGTAAATTCATAAATCGGTAGTTTAGTAAATTTCTTATTTTTGCAAGGTATTTATTTTTGATCTTACGCTCTAAAGAGAAAAAAAGTGAATTAATAAACATTGTTACGGTTGAGATTTTATACCATTATCATTCATAATTAATTAAGATCATTATATAATTTTTATTTTTATACTTTCATTAGCGACAAATTTTTTTTTACTTTTCTATAACATGATCCTGAGTTTTTGTATGAATGTTTATGTTAAGCTGAACTAAAGCAACAACAACAACAGTCGGCACTTCATTTGCAATTCAAACATCAAAAAATCGCGTAAAGTATTAAATTTAGAGAAATAATGCCCATATAGAAAAGTGAATTATGGTAAATTATATGAATATTTTAGAAAAAAAAAATTATCATAAAAAAATACAAATTTATTATTTATAGTAGTAATCTAATATCATTACCATTTGAATTCTAAATAAGCTTTTTATATTCCATAATTAGAAAATAATTCTATTGACCTTGAATGTCCTTAACGAATAGGAGTGGGGGGAAATAACAATTTATCAGATTTATTTAATATCTATTCTTTACAAATTTTTTATTGTAATAAAATCTCACTTATCTCTAAAAGAAGTAAGTGTATGACCAAATATTTGTATTTAAAAAAATATTTATTATAAAGTATTAGATAATCCCCATTTTAACAAAGAAATTAATTAAATTCATTGTCTAGGGATAACAAACTAATACCCAGTGCCGGATTACCCACTCGGCACGTGCCTAGGAGCCCCGGTAAAGAAAGGGCCCCAAAATTTAAAAATATTTTTTTGTAAATATTAGCCTACATTTTTATTTAAAAAATATTTTCTGAACCAAAATATACCAAATATTTATATATTCTGTTATGATTTATGAATACTTTGTTTTTTTTTTCTGTGTAATTAAGTCCACTCTGCAGCTCGATTTAAAAATAAAGTACAATTTTCTTATATATTTATATTTAAAAATTTTAAATGGATAGTGATAGTGGACAGAACAAAAAATAATTGCATTTACAATATCAAGGGGAGCCCCAAAACATAAAGTGCCTAGAGGACCTTAATACGCCACTGCTAAAACCATAATTTTAATAAAAGATAACGTTTCAACCCTCGGATAGGAGTTGTGTCCCTGTTTGGCACATATTTTAGAGTTCAAATTTGTCGAAAATGAAATAATTATCTTAATAAAAAAAAGATAAAATCAGGCGCCAGCTTCTGCGATTAGTCACTTTATAAAAACAATGAATTTATTTTACAAATGCATTACGCAATTAACCGAAAATTGCATTGAGATAAGGGACTTTAAAGGAAAAAAAAATAGAAATGACATGCTTCTTTGTAATAATTTAATTAATTAATTACTCTTAAAAAAAAAAACCCTCTGACACCAAGTTCCTAGCTACTGGAGCTGGAGATGGGGGGGGGGGGGGACCAAGGTAATCACCAAATACATAAAAACACGGAAACACTAAGAAATTAGTCAGTATCTGATATTCTACGTCATTCATCTCAAATAGTCAATTCTCCATTGAAAAATAAATCATCAAATTGCGTTACGAAATTGTTCCACACTATTCTCTAGATTTTACATTCTCTTACCTATATATGTACAGTATATATATATAGAAAGTAAGTATTGGATTCATGTCAAAAATTCGATGTCGAGATTTTGATGGATATACACGTTTTGAGGTCCCCGCAAATTGATCTGTTTGTCTGTGAACAAAATATCTCAAGAACGAAAAAAGCTACGAGAGTGAAATTTTATATTTAAGTTACATACCCCCTGAGACCGTAACACGAAACTTTTGAACAAAATTGGCCAAAAAGTACTAGTACTTTATTGATACATTTTTTTTTCTTCGATTTCCTCGAAATTTGCTCAAACGATTTTGATTCAAATTTAAAAAATCAATTGGGTATTTTTTTAGATGCTCTTTAAAATGTATATTCTCATTTTGCTTTTGAAAATGTTTGAAGCACACTTTACTCTTGTACTTCATAGGAAAGATAGGAGAAATGATTGAACAAAATATAAATATTTTCTCATGTTTATAAATTTTATATCTTGAATTTTAATATAAATATGATATCGACTGTGACTGATCGCACAGATTAACTTTGGTAAGAGAAAGTTATGTGTTGTGATTGTCACACCAGATTTTTTTTATTCCCCAACATTAAACATTTTCTTGATACCAATTAATAAGGATTACCGGATTCAATCAGGTAAAAAAATAAAAACAAATACGTCCATCGTGCACACAACAACAACAACAACAACATATTTTCTTATTTTTCACCTGGCTTTAAAAGCTGACGACTTGTACAGGCTTATATAGAAGAATTTTATTTTTTTTTTATTATAGATGAGAGTGAGATAGTGAATAAAAATTGAGGCTTGTATTTTTCTCTGTTCCATAATAGTAGTAGTAGTAGTTGCCTCAGAGTGATTATGTTGTTGAGTTTGTCCCTCGTCCGGTTTCGGCCTCTTCTTGTCTCTCTCTGCTCTTTCGCAATCAGATCTTTTGAAACAGCCTGATGAGGAGACCCCGACACTAAATAATAATCGCTTGTATTTTGTTATATACCATTAAAAAAAAAAAATAAATAAACGTTCTCACTTTTATTTAAGCTTACTTAGAGATTCATAATTTATTAAACATGTACTACGGGGTTTACTTACTCAAAGACACGTGTGTGCCTTAAAAGGCACGCGAGAAAATATGTAGGCACGCAAGTGATTTATTTATAAATAAACTAGAAAAAAAATTGCGTGATTTTATCGTATGAATGCTATTTTTATAAGAAATGCATCCCCCCCCATCCTCCAAGGTCATTAAAAATTTCTCTTTTTGGAGCATTATAATACGCCATTACTATTTTCGCATATCCCTAAACTAGTTCGCTAATTTTTACTCAATTAAAATCCAGGATAAATTGTTAAGTCATATTTAGATGATAGTATTAAATTTATTACTCTGATTACATTTCAAGGACATGGAAAATCACAATTTTAAATTCAAATAAACACCTCATAATGATTTTTTTTTCTAAACGTATAATTAATCACTATTCTCTAAGCAAAAACGTTAACTTTTAACATCTGAAATCGGTGTTAATTCATTTTAACACATCCAAATTGCTATTCTGTAAGCAAAAAATTTTTAACATTTAGTCAATAGTGTTAATGTGTCAAGACTAGGGAGTGCCTTTAATATTTTAACACCGTATTTAATGCATCAAAATGGCGTCTTTACCCAAAAAGTAAGGTTATGAATTTGACAGTTTTGAGTTAAAAGTTAACATCGCTGTTTAAATTTGGTTTAGAAAATAGCATATTTTAATGCTGATGTTATTACTTTGCTTTTTAACACCCTTTTTATGATGCCAAATTTTAATGTCTGTTGTTTAGAGAATAGACCTGCAAATTTCATTTCAAGGGAGGTCAAAAATTTCTAGCGGAAAAATAAAATTTTAGTATACCTAATTCATTTACCATACTAATTGACTTAATTAATTCGTAATATAGACCCTTAATTAATTTGTTTATCATTGACGAAATATTCAAATTCTATAAAAATTATCTATCAAAAAATCAATTATAAATTACGAAACTGATTACGCACTTTTGAAAATAATTAAAAATGAGAATTTAATATCATGAGAGATAAAGAAAATTCTTGTAATTTTATATTTAGAGTAAAAATTATTTATATAATAGCGTACTAAATCTTTATTTACATTGTATAGAATTATATAAAAAAAAAAGTTCAAAGTGTCGAATCCCATTTTTTTTTTTATATAAGAATAAATTAATAAATAATAATTATTTTTTTAATTATCTAACAAAAATTGTTGTATTTGTATTTTGTCCTTCTTTTGATCGAGGCTGTTATTTATAGACTGAGGGGGAGGGGGGAGGCCCGTCGCTTAGCCTGACTTTTGATAAGACTAACATAAAAGTAGTCAGTTAGTTATATCTTCAAGGGTCAGTGGCTCACTTCCCGTTTAGAACGATAAAATTTTTTTTTATTTTAATTATATTGGCTTTACGTTACGTTTTCTAATATTTTTTATAATTACACAATATTTCTTTCTATATACGTATTCCTCTTTATAATTTTTGAGTGGAGGGGGAATGGTTTAGACCCCATTTTCCCCGCCACTTCCCTCTGGCCATCCTGGTCTGTTCTGAAGTTCTCATTACTTCTCTTTTTCATTTAAAGTCATTCATGAATTCATTTTTTTTGTAAATCTCGGACTGCCCTTAAGAAATTATTAATTTTTTTTTTTTTAAACAAATCTCCTCAAGATTATATTTTAATAATAATTAAACACAAAGAATACTTTTTTTTTTTTTTTTTAACACTCACACTTTTTTCCATTCACACTCACATTCACACAGTCTTTTCGGCAACTGAGGCCATTTAAGACTTTGACGATAACCGTTAATTGATAATATATCTATTGGGGGTCCAGGCATTCTTATTTAAGCCATTTGGTATCCAAGTGGCTTAAATAAAATCATCGGACTGCCTGGGGTCCGAACCCGCGACGTTTGGTATACGAGGTTAGCACGCTAACCTCTACGCCAAGCCCCGAGGGCAAGAATACTTTTTAACTTCGTGAGAATATGTTTATAATTAAGCTTACTATTTAATAAATTCAGATTACTATCATTAAAAAGATAAGATATTTATTTCTTATCTTTTTTTTTTATTAGAATGTCCCTAGTCGTTCCTTTGATTGAAAATTATTTTTATATTTTGAACTTCTGTAGGGTTTGAAAATTAGACTTTTTTTATTTTATTAATGCTGACTTCCCGGTCATTACTTTTTTTTAATTTTTTGAGTCTTTTTTGGCATTCGGTCATTTAGACTCCATCTGTATTTATTTCATTTGATTGGTAGCCAATTCAAATGAAATAAATTTTTGCAAACTATAGAACTATACAGTACTATTCCTACTTTTAGTGTGTTGCAGAATTTTCGATAAATTAAAAGTATGTCGCAGCTACAAATAGTTTGAAAAACGCTACTTACTCTAAGGATTGAAGAATTTTGTCCGAAACGTCTTCTACATTTGGCATTCAAAGGTTTTCTTTTTTTTTGGTGCTTCTGTACTTGCCCAACTTGTTTTAATTTAATGTTCACAGGCAAAAAAAAAAAATAAAATCATCGGACTGCCTGGGATCCGAACCTGCGACCTTTGGCATAGAAGGCTAGCACGCTAGCCACTAGACCAAGCCCGAGGGCCAGATTTTTTGTATCGAGATATATTTAATTTCCGACAGTAGGGTACATTTGAATTCAAGATGTAAAATTTATAAACATCAAATCTCGACATCGAATTTTTGACATGAATCCAATACTTTCTCTCTATATATTAACATATATAGGTATTAAAAAAAAACGAAAAATTGAATTTTTAAAATTTTAATATACAAAGGCTCTGGATTAGAATAAATAGGATCCTTTTCTTCCATTTACATCATCTGATTTATCTCAAAAAATTTATTATCCCCTTTTAAAAATTCCTCCATCCAACCCGGCACTAAATTAAATTACTCTGGTGATATTTTCCAATCTTTATATGTATCTCCCTGCCAGGATTGGCCTTCGTTTAATTATCTGGTGATGCAGACCATAGAACGTTAGGATTCGGTTAGTTTTGACCTTCAACATTCACTCTTTAATGGACTTTGAGCGTCAAGGGATGGATGCTGCTGCTATATCTTTTTTTTTTTTAAGCCTCCTCTTAACATAAAAAAAAAAAATATCATCCATCGTCCTTTCACACAGTGCATCAAATAACAAGCGTTGCTTTCATTATACATTATCACGAAATTTCGCTTTAATAATCTCTTTTATTCATTCAAAGTTAAAAAAAAAAAAAAACTTATCATAAATTTTTTTTTCGAATTTAACCTTCGATCTAGCCTAACCCCATATGATAATCAAAATTTTAATATTAAAAAAAAAAAGATAAAATTACGATTAAAATAAGATAAATGGTATTTAGATAAATTAAATTTTTTTCGTTGCAACTTCATTAAAAAAAAAAAAAAATAACGATTCAAATCAAACGTATCTAATTTAATTTTTTGATATCAAATACAAAATTTCATCATTTATTACAAATAGAATTTAAATAATTTCATCATTTAATTAAAAAAATGACGAGTGCGAACCTCATAGAAGTATTGATTAGAAATAAATGATAATCCTTCTTCACTGAAGTATTCTAGCTATAATGAAAATGAAGATATGAAATGCATATCAGCTATTTTTTTATTTTCATTTCTCCGTGGTCTACATTTTCTCTCAATTTTAGTTCTCTAACCAGTGGCGGCATTTGCCCCCCCCCCCAGAGGTCTGATTTTTATAAAATTTTATATTATTCTAAATAATATATTTCAAAATATATCTACAAGTATACAAACTGTACAAAATTAAACAATTAATTAATTTAAATATCTTTTGGCCAAATTTGAGTACCTATTTTTAAGTAAATTAAAAAAAATGTTTGCCCCCCCCAAGAAAAAGATGAAATGACGCCATTGTCTCTAACTTCTAAACTTTCGTTTACCGAAGGTTAGAGAAAGTTGTGTACAGTACACAAGTTCTCTAACCTTCAGTAATCGGAAGTTATGTACTGTGTTGTCACACTAAAGTTTTTTATGTCGTGATATATTTAGTTTCCAATAGCACCTTAGTTTCAAACTTGACCACTTAAGTTTCATAGATGGCGCTGAGCTAGCTACTAATGCTTCGAATTAAAAGTGTACTTCAAACACGTTTTAGGAAAAAACTTATTAATATACTTTTTAAAGAGCATCTAAAAAATAGTTGATTTATAAATTAAAATTAAAATTGTGCCAGTGAATTTTGAGAAAATCGAAATAACTGAAAAAGTACATCAGTAAAGTGTACTTCAAACAATTTTCACGAAAAATTTTACTGATATACATTTTAAAGAACTTCTAAAAAATAGTTGATTTACTAATTTTAATCACAACCGTTTGAACCAATTTTGAGAAAATCGAAAAAAACTGAAAAAGTGCATCAGTAAAGTAATAGTACTTTTTGGTCGATTTTGTTTAAAAGCTTATTTTAACTGTCGGAGAGGGTACCTAACTTAAATATAAAATTTCCACCTCAGAGCTCATTTCTTTGATACTTAAAATCGTCACACACCCAGACACGCAACAGATCAATTTGGACCCCACTTTTTTGGACTCATAGGGCCTCAAATCGTGTATTTCCCTCAAAATCTCGACATCGGATTTTTGACATGATCAGGGCATAAAAAGGCGCAAAAATGAAAAATAAAAAATTTTAGTTCCGCAAGCGCACCAGAAAAAATTTTGTTTCCGCGGGCGGCAAAATGTTGGTTCCGCGCAAGAGGAATGTTCCCCACGCACACGGGAAAAATTTTGTTCCGCGAAAAAAAAATTTCACAGAAAATTTTTGAGATCAAAAATTTTAAGGAGGGGAAATTAAATTTTTAAATTTTTTTTTTGGGGGGCCAAAATATCTACCTAGCCGAAGCTTCGCCGCCGATGATCGCAATACTTTCTCACTTTAAGTTTTATGGCTGTAGAGATTTTATCAGGATTCGCAGGAACTTTGCAGCTAGGAGATTAAATAAAAAAATATTTTATTTAATTTTTATTCGCCGACGTTTCGGTCGTCAATCACAATTTTTATTATCCCAATAATGCCCTGAAGATGGTCGAGATATACGACCGAAATGTCGGCCAATAAAAATAAAATAAAATATTTTTTTATTTAATCTCCTGGCTGCAAATCATGCTTTCTCACTATATCTTACCTAGGCTTATATAAATAGATAAGAGAAAGTAATAAGAAAAGAAAGAAAAGGTGTTTCGATCTCTTTTAAATTAATCTTCAGAGCTATAATCCAGTTTTATTGCCTTTTGTTCAATTCCATTCAAAAAAAGCATCTATTGTCCTTGAAAAAGGGTTGACCCTCACATAAACAAGGCATCAGTGTGCGTATGCCAGTTGGGTTGCCTAACTTCTGTGCGTTAAGGATTTTTTTACATTTGTGCATTAATTCAAACCTTGAACCAAGAATCGATTTATAATTTTCATTACTTGAGTGTGAAAAGTGGGTCCTTATTATTAATAAATATAGGCTGGTGTTTATTTTTACTCTTTTTTTTTTTTTTTTTTTTTTGAAACGAGTGATATATTTCATTTGAACTGTTTGTAACATCAACGCCTCTTTTTTTTTTAAATGTTAATTAATTCACTCATCCTGAACCTTTTTAATTTCTTCATTTATATGTTTATATATAGATAAATCAATGAATTAATTTAATATTTAAATTTATCTTTATTTAGAAAACAAAGTCCGTTACTATTTATTTGAATATGTTTCGATACGTGAGTGTAAATATACATAAATAATATTATTGTTTTATTTTTAGTAATTTCAATAAGTATAGACATGATAAGTAATTATAACAAAACTGTCATTAAACAATTAAAGGGAATATTACAATTTTATCAGTTTAATTGAAATATATAATTTCTCTGTTTTTAATAAATTTCTAAAGAAATTTTCTATTATCATATTAGTTGTTCAAAGAAATAACTGTTTTTTTTTCAATTAATGTAAAATTATTCTCAATCATAGGTTAAAAAGATGATGATTAGGTAAATTTCACTTATTATTAAAACTTATTGCGAAATATATTAATTATATAATAAATACTATACCTCTTATTAGATATAATCACTTCAAAATGGAATATATAAAATAATACAATACTTTTTATTTTTATAAATCTGCTATAGTAAAATAATTAATTTCTTCAGTTGGGTTTTATGAGTAAGTGTAAGGTGCCCACGAGTTTCCCGAGCTAAGATTGGAATTTCTTCTTTCAGTCTTTCCCCTTCCCTCAACAAGCAAGAGACCGCTGGCTTGTTTATTTTTCTCTCTTCAACATTCCTACTCCTACCTCGTAATATGAAATTAACGTCAAAAAAATATAATAAAAAGTATTTTTTTTTTTTTTTTTTGCCCATTTAGCCACTTTCCATTGGGCCAAAAATACATATTTCTCAAATTAATATAACCATTATCAAATTAATCAATATAAAAACAAAGAGGTTTATTCAGATTTCTGTTGCAGATGTTCGAGCAAATGAAAAAATAATTTTGTAGAAAATTATTGTCGGAGATATTATATTGGAATAACGACTGGACATAGTAGGACAATCACTACATTGGTCAACTAACAACAATGAGAGCCTGATGAGGGTCAGATTAATGACCGAAACTGTAAAATATGCAATTCAGTCAAAATTCCAATAAAAAATCTCCGATAATAATTTTCTACATTTTTACTTTTTTTATTTACTCGAACATCTGCAACAGAAAGTGGTGCCTTGTATACCAAGGGTCACGGGTTCGGATCACAGGCAGTTCAATGATTTTATTTAAGCCATTTGGATACCAAATAGCTTAAATAAGAATGCCTGGACCCCGAATAGATAATTACTAAAATACTGAATATCGTAAAAAGTCTTATATGACTTAAGTTGCCGAAAAGGCTGTGTGTATGTATGTGTGAGTGTGAGTGTGAATGGGAAAAAAGTGTGAGTGTTGAAAAAAAAAATTCTTTTGAATTCGTAACTTTATTTGATAAAACTTCTAATCATACCTTATCCAAAATTTGCTTTGTTTATTTATATATACCCTATATATGGCAAATATTTAAATTTGTATGATAAAGTAAAAATTTCCTATTTTTTTTTTTTATTCCCCATTCATTGTTAATATTTATTGTCTATTAATCTAATATTTTTTTGCTTATCTTAAAAATAACCATCTTTTGACAAAATAATTTATTATAAACAACAAAGAGGCTGACCTCGAGAGAAACAATAAATTGATTCAGTCTGAGAAAAGGAATGAGAAACAAATGTAATATTTATGATAAATTTTTTTTTTCTCCCAGTAAACAAGTCATTTAAATGATCTATTCAAATACAAAAAAACGTATTTTATTTAAATATTTTATAAAATTTTAAGCAGGTCATCTAATCTATATCAAAGAGAAGGCATAGTTAACTCATAAATACCCGAATGGGGATAAGATTATAAAATAGATTATTTTTTTTTAGCGGTAAATTTTTTGTGAGATTTCAAGGTTTTTTCTTCTTTTCTATTGAGACCCATTTCCTATTTATTTGAAATGAAATAAATTTATGTCGCCTCGAACGGAAAGAGAGCTCTATAACCCTTTTAGCACAAGAGA
Organism: Euborellia annulipes; assembly: GCA_023213315.1. Taxonomy (NCBI): domain Eukaryota; kingdom Metazoa; phylum Arthropoda; class Insecta; order Dermaptera; family Anisolabididae; genus Euborellia; species Euborellia annulipes. Next base: position 82,751 of record JAKCPI010005211.1, on the reverse strand, counting down.
TCTCTATTATGGCCGGTCTTAGAAATCTATCCCTTTTGCTATTCACTCATCAAGCCAAAAACATGTCGCTTCTTTGCTCTTAATAAAAGGGGAAGATCCATTACCTCTTTTCCTAGGTCTCTATACATATATGGAATTCTGAAAGCGGTCGCACTAGGGCCATTTTTACTTTCTCTTACCTATGTATACCAGTATATGTAAAATATATATAGAAAAAAAGTGCGGTATTGGATTCATGTCAAAAATTCAATTCGAATTTGATGGATATACACGTTTTAAGGTCCTCTGAGTCCAAAAAGGTGGGTCCCGTAAATTGGTCTGTCGGTATAATATTGGTTTTCACGACATGATCTGTCTGACTGTGAACAAAATATCTCAAGAACAAAAAGAGCTAGGAGGTTGAAATTTTATATTTAAGTTAGTCATTCCCCTGGGACGTAACACGAAGTTTTTGAAAAAGATCGGTCCAAGAGTACTAGTACTTTACTGATGTTCTTTTTCAGTTTTTTTTTTCTATTTTCTCAAAAATCACTCTAACGATTTTGATTAAAATTCAAAAATAATTTATTCTTTAGATGCTCTTTCAAATATATATTCTCATTTTGATCTTCAAATTGCTTGAAGCACACTTTACTATTGTATTTCAAATGAAAGATAAGAGAAATAGTTGCCAAGGTAACAAAATATAAATATTTTCCCATGTTTATAAATTTTACATCTTGACTATAGTTGCGTGGAATGGAGTCAGCCAAGGAAAATAAAAAACAAATGTATTCTGTCGACGTATCGATTGCCCGTCGGGCTCTTCCTCGGGACAGTATAAATGTCAAATATTACAGATGGTAGTGACAAGTCGGTTGACATTATTAAACAATCTCAACAAACATTAACAATGTATTCGTTGAAAGACTTAACAATGATCTTAATATCATATAACGGCATGTGTTTAATTGAAAGGTTACTTGTACAATAACGAAACGTTGACATAATAAATGTGTTTTTTATTTTCCTTGGCTGACTCTATTCCACTCAACTATAGTTAATACTCACAGCTAGTATAATAATTAATTATTTACATCTTGAATTTTAATATAGTCGACACACAAAAATATGGAGTGGCAAGCACAGAACACTACTTTCTCTTACCAAAAGTAAGAGAAAATTGTGTCCTGTGCGACCAGTCACACCAGATTTTTTGTATTGTTTATTCATCTCATAAGAATTTATAAAAATTAAATTTGTGCACAATCACAATACTTATCATAACTATTTATAGAAATAAACACATAAATTAATTAATATAGTTGTTCTGAAGTTTTAGTGACTTCGACTTTTGGATTTTTTACAAATAAGATCTAAGACAAATAGCGATGAGTCTTTGATTTTAAAGTAAATATTTTTGCAGCTAAGGGAAAGTGTCCGTGTGAAGGATCTGGCAGTTTTTTTTTTTTTTTTTTTTTTTTGTTTGCCAAAGACTGCCTGCCTCCATTCTGGAAAACGAACATTCAATAGATGGGAATCTCCAAATCAGTGTTTTTTTTTTTATTTGGGCAACCATTTCTAATTTTAGTTTATATTGGAAAAGTAAATAAAAAGTGGAAAAGATATGAAAAAAATTGAGTTTTTGAATAAAAAAAAAAAGGGAATATTTATTTTATTAAGTGATTACATAAAAATATACATATTTATTTAATGACGTTTTTATTTAGACCATTTGACATAGAATCTTTCTATATATGGGCGTAACAATTGTAAAGTGCAGACAAGAAGAACAAACTCCTAGCTATTATATAATAATAATAAGTTGCCCGTTTTTTGAACAAATAAAAAAACTTTTAATTAAATTTAGAAAACTTTTTTTACTTTTTACTATTTCTTCATGGTTAGATGCTTCCCGCGAAAAATTGAAACTCATTCAATTAAAAATTACTTTATTTTTAAAAATTCAAGGTTTTATTTTTAAATTATAGTTGTCAGAAAATGAATTTACATTAATTCTAGATGGATGCTCTCAGAAAATGGCATCGATATACGAATAAATAAAAAAAGATTTTAGAACGCCTGTCTATAGGCAACCCGAACGCATTTTAGTATCTTTTTTTTTTTACAGCAATATAACAGCACCCACAAATAAAAGTGCCTAGATCATTTGTATTGTAATTAAAATATTTAGTATAGTTTAAAGTCTATATGGCCTCAAATGCAAGACAAAAAAAAAAAAAAAATATTCTCCGCCCAATAAATAAATAATTTTAATATCTTCCTGTTGTAAATGGCCTTTATAGTCGATACGCCCATATCTCCAATAATAATATTATTATTATTATTATAACAAGGAAAAACTTATTTTAAAATCACTAAAAATGAACGAAATTTAAAAAAATGCAATCAATCAAATTTTAAGAAAAATTATTTCGAATAAAAGTGGCTAAAGCTAGATCAATAAAATTTTAAATAAACTTTTACGAAATTCGTTTTTTTTTTTTTTTTACTTTTTCTTACCTATATATGTTTAACAAAGTGGTCGTTTAGCTACACTGTTAAAAATTTTTTAGAGATATTCATAAACTAGTATAGGATGTCTGTTCACAAACTGTTAATAAATTTTACATTCGGGAATAATAAAAAAATCAATACTAAAAATTGAACTTGCATAAACCAATTTATTAGGTTTCATAAACGGGTTTATGAAAAATTCCATACACTAGTTAAAATAAAATGATCCCTCGACAGGTTTGAACTCGAGCTCTTGTTTTTTTCCCTTCATATATATGACGCCTTCACCATCTCGACTACTTACTTTGTTCAGAATATCATAGCTAATTAAATTTGATTCATATTTTTTTTTTTTTTTTACTTAATAAACTAGTTTTTCAATTTGATTTCACAAACTGGGTATATTAAAATTCAAAAACGAAAGCAGTCCTATATGAAAAAGATTGAAATTTCATATTTTTGTTTACAGTGTACAAATTCAATTGAAATATATAGGGGTCTAAATGGCCTTCGATGCCGAAAAAGACTTTAAGGTGCGCGTCTCGAAAAACCGTTAGAAGACGATTCAGTACCGAGTTACTCTAGGCGGCAAGAGATGACGTTAGTTTTCCCATAGGGATACAAGGGATTTATTCCATTTCAATTGAAAGATTCCAGCTAATTAATTACGTGTAAAAAATTAATTATTTTTCAACACAATGACTACTAATTTAATTATCTACAAGATATAGAGCGAATTTTTTAAAAATATATTTTATCTAATGCGATTAATCAAAAAAAAAAATTCATTTTTTCGAAAATCAAAAAAAGGGCCTCATTAAGCTGTAAATATTTTAAATAGCTTTAATTTTAAAAAAATTTGAGGCCGATAGCTTCAAAATTGTGGCAGCTGGAATCTCCTAAAATTAGCACCCCGAGTTACCATAAATGAAAAAAAAAAAACAAAAAAAATTGTCGTTTGTATTAAAAAGTTTAGAAGCACATTGACTATATATGAAATCTCAATAAAACGATATTCCCTTGATTCTTAACAACTATAATTTTTGCACAACTAAAAAATAAGCATTTAAATGGAGAGAAAAAAAAAAAACACGAAATCCCGGATAAAAATAGTGTGTGCAAGCATACGAATAATAAGCATGACAAAGCTAAAGTTAAAAGCTGAAAGGATCTCTGAAAGAGAAGAGATGAGATGAGGAGAGAGAAGAGGGCGAAGATCAAGGCTTCGCCGCTCTCAAGTGCGCTTGATTATCTTCAACGAACAACTTGCCTTTTGGCGAATAGGCGAACATGATGAAGATACTTTCATTAAAAGTTTTAACTTAATTGATCATGCTATTACACAGATATTTTAACTACCTACGTACCTTTTTGGCTAATAATAAAATTGAAAAGAATACCTGTAAGGGATAATTTTTTTTTAAATCTTCAAGGTCATTTTCTTTTAAAAATAAAACCAATTTAAGTAATAAATACTTCATTTTATTATTATTATTTTTTTTTAAAGTAATCTCAGTAACCAATGATGTTCTATCTGGTCGAGTCATCCAGATATCCAATAAGTTTTTTATGACACTATCTCGTTATTTTTTTGATTAGTACCTGATGATCAATTCACTGTGTGGAAACGTCAAGGGAGCATAAAAATATAGTTTCCATATTGAACCTCATTTTTTTTTTTTTTTTTTAGTTTTTTCGGCATGTGATTTAAATATTCATCGTACTGCCTGGGATCCGATCCCGCGCTCCTTGGCTTTAAGGGCCGGTTGTTTGATGTAAGGGTAGCTAGTTGATATATGGTTAGTGTGTAATGCAGAAACCTACTTCCAGGGAATAAACTCTCTTCAGTATTAAGGCTTTTTTTGAAGTTAGCTAATTAATAAAGAAATATAATTTATAAAAATTATTAAAAACAAAAAATTGAAAAAAATTTAAATAAATAATGTAAATTAAAATAACTAATTAAAAAAAAAATTTTTTTTGTTCGAATCGGAATTTACCAATAAGACAAGTCTTGTTTATTTATTTTCCCAGGAGCTTAGACATAACATCAAAATTTAATTAAGAATCGAAGTTCGTTGATTATATGCATATCCGGGGTTTATTTTTTATTTGAGGAGGAATTTGATAACAAATAATTAGAAGATCGTTCCAAACTCACAAACAAATTATATAATCAAAATCATTATAATAAAAAAAAAAATTAAATAAGACAATATGCTATTAATAAAATAAAAAATGGTTTTTGATAAAAAAAACTAATTTGAAATGAAAATTTGGAGAGCATTGAACCTGAAAGGCCGGCCCTAAGGGCCTGTCATTGAGGCAACAAAAAAGTATTATAATTATTAAAGATTATTCTTGATAATTTGTATTTTTTAAATGTTACTGGATCATTAGATAATAAATAAATAATATTAAATCGTTTAAAATGTCTATATGTATAACCTCAGGTGCCGAAAAGACATTTAAAAAAATTTCTATTTTATTTATTTATTTATTCATAATATTCTATACACAATATGTAATATTTTGCGGTCTTCGCTCAGGGGCTCACATCTTGTGGATGGCGAACACGAGCTGCTCGAGCTGGGGCAGTCAGTCCTATTCTTTGTATTTCTGTCTCTTCCTTCCTCTTTTTAACAGGCGTCAGACCCTGCAACGGGTCGGCCTGTTTTACCCTTCTCGGTCGCAAAAACGCATGATAGGGTTGGAGAAAAAAATTAGCTCCGCCGACCCCGCATCGAGGGAATAAGGTGAATATTTTGCGGTCTACATTTTTTTAAACAAATTTAATTATTTAATCTATTAAGGTCAAGAATTTTATATTTGATAAAATTTCTTCGGTAGTCGGTAGTTCTGTTCCTGAATCCTTTGAGATGGAATTAGGTAGGTAATTGTTTATTTTTAATCGGATCAATTGTTTCTTTTGGCTTAAATAGAAATGCCTCAACCCACAATAGATAATATATATTACAACGGTTATCGTCTAAAGTCTTAAATGGCCTAAGTTGCTGAAAAGACTGTGTGAATGTGTGTGTGAGTGTGAGTGCGAATGAGAAAAAAGTGTGAATGTTTTTTATTAATTAAAAAAAAAAAAAAAAAAAATTGTTTCTTATTCAGTTGCAGATAAGATACCCACCTACATCTTTTCGGCAATCTTCATCAATTAAATTAGTTATAATTAAATGTCCCCACACTCGAGACATATGTCCTCAGGGGGGACTTTTATTAATATGTAGCACTATATATTTTTTTTTGTTTAATTATAGGTAATTCTTAAATTTCAAATCTTGAAAGAAAACTATTTGATATATCAATGTTCTGTTTGTGGACTTTAATGGACTTTACTGTATTTTATTGTACTATCTTTGTGAATTTTTTATGTATAAAATAATGAAAAACGATAAAATAAATGTAAGCATTGAGGGCTTAAATAAAAACAAAAAAAAACAAAAATGTAGCTCTGATGAAGGCTAAATCACAAAAGATGTAGATGAGCATCTCATCAGTACCTGAATAAAAAATAAACAATTTTTAATTACCTTCCTAATTCCATTTCAAAGGATCCAGGAACAGAACTACCGAAGAAATTTTCTCAAACAAATTTAAAAAGATTTCGAAGTTAGTAAGTGAATATGTTTATCTTTAAAATCTGAGAATCTTTCAAATCTCCTCCCAAAAGGGGAAATAAAATCATTATTAATGTTTTAGGTAAACAAATCGTGATTAGAATTCGGATGTATAGCCTAGTTGGCAAATATGGGTATTCATATATTATGAGGAACTGAGAAATTGGGACAGTACCTCTTTTTACGATCTTATCTCTTATAACAGATTTTAAATAAAATATATATAAATTTATTACTAGTAAATATAAATATAAAACATTTGGGAATGTAGCGTGAAATACAGTGGCGTAGCGAGCTTAACTCGTGCCCGGGGCACAATACCTTTTTAGCACCCCCCATTTGAAAACAATATAATATGTAAAATATACTCTCAAATTAATAAATAAATAAAATAAAATAAATAAAGTCATAGGCTCAAGCTAGGCTTTAAATTTGAGACAAAAAAATGTAGCAATTTGTTGTTTTGCGGACCATTTGGTGCCCCTTGTGAGTAGCTCCCGGGGCATGATGCCCCCCCTTTCCTCTCCCTCGCTACGTCACTGGTGAAATAGCTGGTATACCACTACTAATTTTTATAACGTAAAATAATCTGAAATCAAAATTTTAAAATAAGAAATTCCTTTTTGGCTACGCAGTCATTCTAAGTGGTTACATATTAGTTCCAATTCAGTATTAATGAAACACTAAGAAAAATATTAAATTTAAGGAGAATTTTAGTATATTTCCTATTTTTTTTATATATAGAATTCAATATATTATAATATTTTCCTTGATAGTTTAATTATATTAAAAGATATACCGTAAGTGAAATCTTAAAAATAGCCATTTATGAAAATTTTTAAAAATTCTTGTACAGTCGACGCCACAAGTGCCTGAGAGTGGTGCCTTGAGCTTAGCCAAACAAACAATATTTTGAAAATAAATAAATCATTTTTTTTAAATGCAACTAAAGGGAAAGAGCTACTTTTAAGACAACACTTCCGAAGTCTAAGCATTTCGGTTGCCTAAGCTCAAGGCTCCACGCTCGGGTACATCAGGCTCCTGTGGTCTTTACAATACTGGTGGTAAAATCTTATTCTTAGTAAAACTTTTGAATGCAATTTGGCCCCTGGGCCCCCCCCCCCTGGGTGAACCTTACCTATTTTGAATATCGTTTTAAAAGTTATAGTTGTCCCGATTATTGTGTGTGGAAGGAGGACTTTAAATTTGAATTGGCGACCCCGAACAACAGCGTCCCTCAGTAACCATCGGTACTATGTATTTTCAATTGTATAAAAAAATTAATCACCCCTCAAGGGCTCTGTAGCCGAAAAGGGTTTAAAAAATTTTATTTTACCTATTAGATTTTCTTTTCCCCAACTTTTTTGTTCCATATTTTCTTTAAGCTTCCAAGTAGTTTTTTTTTTTATATTTTGGCCACTCTTATATTGATATCATTAGTGGTCTCAGGGGCCCGGGCCCTCCCCTCTACTTTTCAATAAATTAATTTAATAAGTTTAATTTTATCCTAATTTCCATCTGTCGAGTTTTTTTTAGTGAGATCTTGCAACAGAACAACTCATCATCTGTTTCGAGTATGTTCTTATATTTATTTTTTTGCCAATTAAAAAAAAAAAGCAAAAGAAATAAGATCCTCATTTATATGTATAATTTTCCTTCTGGGTGTGGGTTGTTTTGTGATATTTTTCACGGAACTATTCGCATATAATTTATAAGTTATTTAGACTAAGAAATGTAAACAATTATTGAAAAGATCTGCACACTTGCCCTTTTACCCTCGGAGAGAGAGTTCATTATCACTGCAATCACGAGAAGTTATGAACACTCATTATTATCTTGTTGAGTGGAATTTAGCTTCTGACAATAAAATAGTAGCTATTATATACAGATAGGATTTCACAGAAAATAGAGAAATCATCTAAACAAATGAATTTTTTAAGATAGGATAAATAAATAAAAACTTGAAAATGTGAAAATTATTAAAATCAACTTGGAAATTACCATTAGAGAAACGAGTAATTCTATTACATTATTTATATTTTCCTCGTATGTTCATCTCTTTGAAAGTGAATATTTTCTTGAACATTTAATTTCTCTTCCATTATATCTTCTAGTAAATTAAAATTACAATTTTTTAACCTATAATTATCATATTCCCTGGTTGATTATCATATAGGGAATAAAATTCAGATATGAATATTATGGAAAAATTCTACCCTTTTGTACCATTAATAACTCAGAAACAAAAAGAGATGGACAAATGTTTGACGGGCCCTTAGCGAGAGGTAACTTATTTGGTTATAGAAAATACACTCTCCAGCAATAATAATGGAACATTTCGTTTCTTACTTTTTTTTTATTGGAGATTCTTATAAAAAAAAAAAATTAATTAAAATTCAACTAAAATAGCAGAATTATGTTGATTTGTTCCAGAAATTGAATATTAATTTGATTGTTTTGTATTTGTTTTAAATTTATTTGGAAAAGTGTATTCATAATTCCAAATTAAGATATCTCTAAGATACATTCGACTTAGTTTTCTTATAAAAACAACACACTGTTGCATTTTTTTCATCTGTCAGATTTGAATCAAAAATTGATAGTCTTATTAAATTCCAAAATCAAACCGTATGTATATTTATACTAACAAGTAATTAGCCGTTGAGTGAGGGGAAAGAAAATTAATAACTATTGCTTATAGTTATGGCTGGGATGTGATTATATTGAAGGGATTGAGATTTCAGCCAAATTGGGATGCACCCTTATGGAACCTGGTGGATCCAAATTTTGCTGATATCTCCATCCCTTCATTATATATCAGCCAAATTGCGATGCACCTTTATTGATTCTGCTACACCCCAATTTGATTGATATCTCCATCTTTTCTTTATAATTGCATCTACAGCCACAGCCAAATTGGAATGCACCTTTATTGAACCTGGTGCATTCCAATTTGGCTGTGGCTGTGACATGATTATAATGAGGGGATGGAGATGAGAGAAATTGTGATGCACATATGCACCTTTACTGATCTTTGTGCATCCCAATTTGGTTGATATCTCCATCCCTTCATTATAATAAATTAATAACGCCAGAAAATGAAATAATCACTGCTGAATGCAAGCATATAAAATTTAAAAAAATTGAATGTAGTGCTTACTTCCTATTTATTGTTAGAGGTCTACATATATAAAAAAGATCAATTATTTTTTTGTCCTCCAAAATACCATTATACCAAATTTTCTTCCAAAGAATCATCAAAGTATTGAGTTAGTATAAAATGTATTATTTCTTTTTTTAACTTTCAAACTAAAGTTAGTAAAGCACACTCTATATTATATGATATTACATTTCATGACATATGTTCTATAAACATCACACATGTGCCATGGATGGCCTCATTCATTTTATTTTATTATTTAAATTTTAAATAAACTCTTCGAGAAATGAAATTAATATTAGAATAGAGAGGGCAATCATAAAAAAATTCCTTCATCCATTTTTGGTAATATGTCATAATTTAGTACTGTAATATTAATAAAGTATATTTAGAAAAATATTACATTATTATCACATATCACGCATATAATTTTTAAATGAAAATGTATAAGTAAAGATTTCCGATCCCTCGCCAATCAACGGGATTAAAGTTAAATCGAAATGTCAATACATGTCTAGTATAATATATCTTTTTGATACTAACTTATAATAAAAATAATAATATAATTGAAAATTAAAACAACTGTTCTATAAATAGGGGGACTTATGAAGAGGCTTGAGTTAATTATTTTTTTCTAATTTCCATATGTTGTATTAAAATTAAATTTTTTTTTATAAATATACCTTCTCGAATTACGGAAATTTTATTGAAAAATTAGAAATTAATGTATATATTATAAAATCAAAGATAGCATATAACATTCATGATTGCGTAACACTAATCCAGATCAGATTGATCAATAGATCGGGAGACATAGCAAGTTAAAAAGGTGAACGAGTCCTTATGTAGGTAGAATTGGCTAATTATATTAATTCCTAAAATTTAATCTTTTTTTTTTATTTGATATTTTCAATCAATCAGAGTCGATCACACTCATCATGATTGTCAAGAATTGTAATAATTAAATTTATCCTGACTCTCAAAAGACTGACAAATTAATTATTTTTAAACGCTTTTATTTAACATGCTTATCTCTCTAAACAGCTTCTTGTATTAAAAGAGTTTTTTTTTATTAAGTTGAGGAAAATAGTTAGGGAGATCTTATAGTTAGATAATTATAATTTTATTTCTTTATTATTAATGGTTTTGAGGTTTCGGTCAACTACTCAAGGACTACACATTATGAAAAAGAAATTAGTAGTGAATTCCTGTCAGACTCCAAAGGGAGTGCAAAGTTCAGGGGAAATTAATTAAATAAATCATGTATATAAAATTTCTTCTTATTTGTTCAATTTAATGTTCTATTTTAAATATTTAATACTAGAGACTAAAATACAAGAGCGGATACAAGGGGGAGGGGGTAAAGGGGATAATTACCCTGCACCCCGAGATTTAAGATAATTAAACAGGCCTGGATTGGAATATTGGAGCTCATCCCAATAGCCCCCAGGCAACTCTTCGAGGAGAGAAAGTTGCTGTGACATCCTGTCCTGTGGAAGGGACGTAAAGAAGTTTTCCTCTCAGTGATGCATTCTTCGAAAAGAGTAGGCTACACGCTGGTGCTGAAGGAGTCCCTCCTCAAATCAGGAACTGCTCACTAGCATAGAAGAGGTTGGATAAAAGGAACCAGAAATAAGGATTAGTTCATTAGCGAGAAATGAACGCAGGAGGAGGAGGAGTTAAAGATAGGAAATAATGTAAATTCACGGGGTGCCGGTAGATGGCTACGGCCGGTGACCGGTTGGGTTTGAGGTGTGTGTCTCCGTGCACGAAAGCACTTCGGATAATTAATCCCAATAGGAATTTCAAATAATAATTATAATTTCATTTAACTTCACCCAAGGGGTGGGGGTAAAGGGGGTAATTATCCCCCCCCCCAAATTAAAAAAAAAATTTTTGGCAATAAAATTTTATTTTTAATATAAAATTTTAAAAATTAATACTTAAAAATTCCTAAAATTTGATTTGTTATTCTGGTAAACAAGTACAGAATGCATCTTTAAATTACCGAAAATAAGAAAAAATTGTGTGTGCTGTGCGACCAGTCACACCAGATTACCCTTTCCCCCGAGAAATCCCCTCTGGATCCGCGGATCTTGGCTTCACCATTACTTGACAATGTAGAATTTTTTTTTTTTTTATTTTTAATTATACAAATATTTATTTTGAAATTAATTTCTTTACACATCGGGATGAGTTTTGATTTTAATGAAAGAAAAAAATTAGGACATATACCTGCTATAAAAAAAAAAAAATAATTGTATTCTTAAATAAACAATTAAATGTTTAGAATAATAGAAAAACATTTTATTTTCTTCTCTGTCATCATCAGATGTCTAACATATTCCTCATTAGCATATTACTTTTATTTCCTATCTTGAATATTTTATATTATTTCTACATCTATATATATAATAAATTATATATTTCTAAAACCACAATTTCCAATGAATCTATTTAAATTATACACATATATACATGACCAGGAAAGTATAATAATTTGAATCTCTAAATATTTCTGGGAATTAATTATAATCAAATTTCTTCAATATCTGATAAAAAATTTAGATTTTGCATCTTTATACATGATTTATACCACCTTCACAACCCTTTGGCAGAAAATAATCCCTTTTGTTTTCTTAGACATACCTCACTTACTCAAGTTCTTTCTTAAAATTTGTAATGCAAAAAAAACTAACAAAATCCAAATCGACAAGGCAGGGCGCCCCCCCCAATACAATATAAATACTTATTTTATTGAAATTTCCTTTTTAAAGAGTAGAGATTTTTTTTTTGGACTTGTTCGTTCTCGTCTGCATTCGCTTTTTCTTCTAAAAAAAAATTGATCACCCTTTAAATATATTTACTACCTGGTCGTAGTCGATCTTGTTGATCAGAGAACGGCGAGTCAAACTGGTTCCGCCCGCAGGTCTAAAAAAAAAAAAAAAAAAAAACTTCACTCTTTTTCTTCGAGACCACTTCTAACCCGTTGACTTGGAAATCATTAAAAATAAACTTCTAACCTTATATATATATATAACAAGACATTTTTATTTATTAATAACACTTTTGGTCTTTTTTAGTTAGCTAGTCGAAACAAGGTTTTTTTTTTTTTTTTTTTAAAGATAAAAAGTCTGAATTTTATTAGCAAAAAATTTTTAATTAAATTTATATTTTTAATTAATATATAGAGAGAAAGAATTGGTTTCATTTCAAAAATTCGATATCGAGATTTTGATGGATATACACGTTTTGAGATCCCTTGAATCAAAAAAAGTGCTTTTCGCAACATTGTCTGTGTGTCTGTGAACAATATATCTCAAAAACGAAAAGAGCTAGGAGGTTGCAAAATTTAATTTTAAGTCAACTTCGATAGAGGCTCCTTTTTGGCTGACGTCCTCTCTCCCTTCATCATTTCAATCGTTGAACAGCCACTTCTCTTATCAACATATAAAATAATAAGTATAAAAGTCATAAAATGCCTAATCTCCAGGCGCAAAATGTAACCGATCACAGATCCTGAGATACATCTCACAACGTCAGTCTTAATAGTTATAAAAATTTGGAAAAATATATTTCAAATTTATGGTACGAGATAGTTACTTCTCGGAATCTATAGAGGAGTCTTAAATTTTTGATTATAATCTTTTTCCGGTCTTCCGGCTATTTCTAGTCTTTTTAAAGAATGAATATATTTCATAATACTTTTCAGGAGTGATGAGTCAGTCTTTAGTGAATTTTCACCTTTTATTTATTATTTTATTAAGTTTATAGTTTTGGGTTTCTCTTTTTTTCACATTTAATTAAATTAACATACTGAGATTTTAAATTTAAATGTACTCGTAAAATAGATTATTACTTTTTTAGGTGTAAGTTTCATTTGAACTTGAGTTTTGAATTCATTCTGAAAACAGAAGCGTAACGAATTAGAGACGAATGGGTTCGTTCTCCCCTTTTTCTAAACCATCAACGCCCCTGGGGGCTCCAGCATCTCGAAGGAATCATAAAAAACTATTATTAAGTTTCTTTAAACATTCATCACTTTTTCTTATCAAATTAATTAAACTATTGATTGGGGTAAAGAAGGATTAATTTCCTTCTGATATGCAGAGCTAATGATTGAAGATTGAAGATATCCTTTTTTATTAAATTCTATTTTGTTTGAGATTATTATTAATATTTTATTCATATCAAAAGTTGTCTCGAGGAGATATTTTTGGTTCCTGAAAAGTCAGAGACAATCTATTGTCTCAAATGAGGATGAGAAACAGACGACGAGAAATCGACTTGATGATTTAACATATGTCTGTTTTCTTAAATCTCTATACACCGGAAATAAAACTATAACACTTAAAAATTCATAACGAGTTATTTGAATGAAAAATATGGCTGAAAGTCTTACCAACCAAATAAAAAAATTCACTATTTTTGTTTTTGACAAATTTCCGTCTTATTCGAATCGCAATAATCCTTTTTCCTCTACTCCAAGTTATATAAACACTATTAATTAACTAATAATTGGAGGTTGTAAGAGCATCATATGCAATTCTCAATTGGAAGATTACTCCTTAATGGATAGCAGGTTCTTCAAGCAATATTTGTTACTTTTCTACATACGTCCTTTATAGTTATTTCATATTTCATAACATTTGAAAAATAATTTTTAAAAAATTTCAAAGGTTAATAATATATTACACAATTTTATAGTAAAAAAAATTAAGATAAAAATTAAGAATTCAAAGCTCCATTTCATTGTCATATGATACGATATAATCATTTTAAAAATAGGCTAATTACATCAAATTATTATCTTTATTATTATTATTTTTTTTAAATTGAGGTCTTTTTTGGCATCGGAGGCTATTTAGTCCCTATTTATTTCAACTTCAATTGAAATAAATTTTGTTGCAACGGGATGGGAACTCCTGACTCCCAGGACAAAAAGCACCTATAGGATATTTGAACAAGTGTTCTGCATCAAGGGCACAATAAAAACAAAAGTAATAATAAATGTATTAATAGACTTCTGTAAAATTCTAGATATGAAGAAAATTTCACAATAAATCAAATCTCTCAAGGGATGATTTTTTTTTTAAACTAGTATATGAAATTTTTCAGAAACGCGTTTATGAAAATTTTAATAAATTGGTTTATTAAAGTTCATTTTTTAGAAATTATTAACATGAAAGTGCGAAAAAAAAAATGAACTCGAACAATTTACTCCTTTCTTTCGTTTGAGGAATTATTACAGTTACAAGTTGCAAAAAAAGCAAAGAACTCCAGTACTAAATTTAGTTACTATCATTTGATAATTTGGAATTTTTGTAAATCCAAATAAAATAAATAAAACTTTTGATACTGATAATATTAAATACAATAAGTTATTTTTGTTTGCTATTAAAATATACAATCTTAAATTTAAATATGAATCCCACAAGATTCAGTTCTTGTTAGTAATCCTTAGACGTTTTAGCTAACTCTAAAGAAGGATACGTTATAGAATTGAAAACAGAATCGTATTCATGGAGCCATTACTCACTGCCTCATTAATACGCGTACCACCTTCGTCTATATGCATGAGACTTTTAACCGGGTTCAAATATCTTGAACTTTGTGCAAATAATGGAAAATGCCAGAAGAGCATTGCTCTTGGTGACAGCACAGATCACTCGCGCAGGCGCCTGCCTAATCCTCTGTAAATGTTTGTCAGGATGACCTCTAAGGCTGACAG
Organism: Euborellia annulipes; assembly: GCA_023213315.1. Classification (NCBI taxonomy): domain Eukaryota; kingdom Metazoa; phylum Arthropoda; class Insecta; order Dermaptera; family Anisolabididae; genus Euborellia; species Euborellia annulipes. The sequence continues at coordinate 67,732 of JAKCPI010005211.1, read as the reverse complement.
GCCAATTCATGTTTTGCAACGATTGATTAGCGCAAGTTGACCAACATTCAATCAACTAATAACCGCAGGTCAATAGAATTATTTGAGAAACTGCTTTGTCAAAAAAATAGACCTTTTTTTCCAAATTAGTATATACCTTTCACTCATAAAAAATCCGCTAATAAATCTCACTAGAATAGTCTCGAATATACATAATCCTAAGACTTGTTGATTGCTTTTTCTCTCGGATCATAAATAGATTTGTAAATATAATGTTTGTAGAATTTACTCAACATGTTTGTTTAGTTATATATACTAATTCTTCTTAAGAACATAACAAAAGTTCGAAAGGGTCAAACTAATAATAATAAAATTTTATAATTTTTTTTTTTTTTTTTTTCTGCGTTACCCTTTACATATTTATATTCACCACATCAATAATATTTCTAACAAATTTCAACATCTATGATTTTTCTTTCAGTAATAAATTAGTTTTTAAAAGAACCTGAGCATAAACAATAAAATAATTTTGATTATTTAGTAATTTAATTCATTATAATTATTATTTAATCCCTTGGTATCCATCGGTACATTGTATCCAAGAGCGGCTCTAATTACAAAAAAAAAATGGGTCCCTCAAAATGGAGTGTTCAAATCTACAGTAGTTCGACACAAAAAATCTGGTAAACAAGTACAGAATGCAACTTTAAATTACGGAAACTAAGAGAAAGTTGTGTGCTGTACGACCAGTCACACCAGACCCCCCCCCTTCCGAAAAACTCCTCTGGATCCCCCTTTGATTGAATCTAAAATTTATTAAATAAAATTCATACTCCTAAATGGCCTCAGTAGCCGAAAAGCGTTAAAAAAAAATCTGAACATCCAATCTCTCCCTATCTGAACATTCTTTCCTGCTTGCCTTTTTCCCTTCTTTTATTTACATAGTCCCAACTATCAAACCCATAATTAATTTTATCTTTAATATTTTCTAGGGCAGAAGAAAGCCACTACAGTAAGGCTACGAAAAGCTGAACATCACAATCAGGAAGGACACCTTGTGAAAGGTAATTAAATCAAAACTCTCTTTTATTCTAAATAGACCTAGCTATCCTATATTTAATTCCATGTTTAAATGAAAATTTTGGTTGCCTAAGCTCCAAGGCTTCAATCTCGAGGACATCACGTACTTGTAGTGCCGATTGTACGATAATTCCAAGATAAATTGTATTTCTACTTTTTAATTTTTATCAATTTTTCGTTTGTCCTAGTACATGAATACCCCACAAACCAAAAACATTCGGCTCGAAAAACAGGCGTTATATAATATAGACTATGTTATGCACGAAGGAACCAAGCGCCATTAACCTAAATCTGAGATTAAGGCCACAATTGTAAACAAACCCAAGGGCAATGACTTTTTTTCTTGTTTTATCCAAAAAATAGTAAACAGGGTAATAATAATGTTGTGATTTAAATAAAAAAAGTAGAGTCTTATCTCAATTTCGATCATAATGGTGCTTGGTTCCTTCATGCATAACATGGTCCAATTATGTTATTATAAAAGCGAATTTTTCTTATGTAAGTCTACAAGATTATTTTTTATTAACTAGCTAAGCTATTTATTATTGATATAACTTTTTAAAATTCATTTCATTAATTCATTGAATAAATACAAGTACTACCTCTGACATCTGCTGAATTCCAAGCGCTGATTAATTTAAATTAATGATATACTAGAGGGTCATTCATTAAAAAAGGACTGCCAGGGTTTTTTTCGCAACCCTTTGAACTCATGACCTTTAGAAAAATAAAAAATAATTACTAGCCGGTGGGCTGCTGTATTATATCTTTTTTTTTTAAATAAAACTAGCCAGATGACTCCTTGCATCATCAATTTATTACTTAAGTACAATATTTTTTAGATTAAGAAAATTTAATTGGGAGGGCTAAATTATTTTTATATCAATATAATGTAATATCATGATTTAATATCCTGAATCAGGAGATCTTACATAGATAAAAAAATCATTATAGCTAGTGGCCTTGGCCATGAAAAAGAGAGGGAGATCTCTGTGGTTAAAAAAAAAAAAAAAAAAAAACACTCACACTTTTTACTCACTCACACTCCACACACATACACACAGTCTTTTCGGCAACTTAGGCCATATAAGACTTTAAACAATAAACATTATTATGAAAATATATATATTTGGTATCCAAATGGCTTAAATAAAATCATCGGACTGGCTGGGGTCCGAACCCGCAACGTTCCACCATGTTTGAATTCAAGGGACCTCAAAACGTGTATATCCATCAAATTTTTTTACATGAATCCAATACTTTCTCTCTATATATTAACATATATACTGTAAAACAGTCATGTTTAACATGTCTTGTTAAATATATACTGTAGTTAAGAGAAAGTAAAAATAAATAAACCCTTTACTTTATCATCAGACATGAATACTTTTAATTGTATACATGACAAGTACTATTCGTGTTTGGAGAATTACTCAGACACTTAAAAGAACATATAAAAAAAATCCTCCTGGGTATTTACAAAAAGTAAAATCAGTAATCAAAATGAATGATTGCGTGCAACTAAGTACCAAGGTCAGATGAAGGGGAAGAGTACTTGGCATGTTGTGCAGGAGCAGCCAAATAAAATTCAAATACAGGTTGTATTCTCAATTTTTTTTTTGCGCGTTTGGTTTGGGAGCCTGTTTTCGTAGCGATGGATCTGGAAGGGAAGGAATGGCGTCAGAGCGAGACACTGAGGACGCAAAAAGTCATGGCAAGTCCATGGCCAGTCACGCCGGTCTGCTAAAATACACTCACACTGGATAAAAAAAAAAAAACAACCAACAAATTCAACTTAACCTACACCTTTTTTGGCTCGTTATCAACATCGGGAGGGGAATAAAAAAAAAAAAAAAAAAAATAAATAAATAAAACTCACGAACCGATTTATGAAGTCTCATACATTTAATATAAAGTCCAAAAATAGACGTGATCACTGACACTTACTTACGTGTGTGAATTTTAATTTCACTATCTATTGTAAAATTTTCGATAAAAAAAAAATTGTGGCGACCTTCGGTAATCGAAAGTCGTGTGCTTGTCTCACCAAATTTTTTGTGTCGAGATATATTTAGCTTCCGACAGTACGGTGCATTCGATTTTCAAGATGTAAAATTTATAACTATGGGAAAATATTCATATTTTGTTACCATGGCAACCATTTCTCCTTACCTTTCTATGGAGTGCAAGAGTAAAGTGGTCTTCAGAAGATTTTAATGGCAAATTGAGAATATACATTTTAAAGAGCATCTAGAAAATATTTGATTTTTGAATTTTAATTAAAATCGTTGGAGCAAACTTTGAGAAAATCGAAAAAAACTTAAAAAGTGCTTCAGTAAAGTACTAGTACTCTTTGGGCGATTTTGATCAAAAGCTTCGTATCACGTCCCCTGGGGGTGCCTAACTTAAATATAAAATTTCAACTTTCTAGCTCTTTTCGCTCTTGAGATATTTTGTTCACAGGCACACAGACAGACCATGTCGCGAAAACCACTTTTTCGGACTCAGGGGACTTCAAAACGTGTATTTCCGTCAAAATCTTGACATGGAAATTTTGTCTTTAATCCAATAAGTTACTTTCTCTCTCTATATATTAACATATATAGAGGTAAGAGAAAGTACAAATTTAGTCTTCTTCTTCTTCTTCTTTCCTCGACTTATTCCCGTGGTGCGGGGTCGGTGCATTTACTTTTTTCCCCATTCTTTCCTATTAGGAGTTTTTGCGACAGGAAGAGATAGAATAGGCCGGCCCGTCGCAGGCTCTGACGCCTTTTGAAAATATACAAGGAAGAGACAAACATACAAAAAACAGAAGGAATGCCTGTCCGAGCTCGGGCAGCTCGTAGTCGCCAACCACGTACCCACAAGATGTAGGCCCCTGAGCGAAGAAAGTACAAATTTAGTAACATTTAAAAATTTTAAATTTTACTAAATTTTAAAATTTTTTCCCCTTTCGTACAAATTTCCATATATTGAAGTTCTTAAATTTAAAATGATATTATATATGTTATCAAGATGATATAATAATTCTTGACCTGAGTTGTTATCGCTCTCGCTATTAATAACATTTCATAGATTAATTCATCAAATATAACTAAAAACTTTCTAAATGACACTTTTTTATCATCATATATATATAATTATATTCTAAGTAACCTCAATTTTTAATGGCTTTTGTTTTAAAAAATCTTAAGAACAAGTTACATAACCATAATGAAGAATATAAAATAAAAGAAGGCAAAAAATTAATTTTTATACGTTTTTCCAAATGATGTTAATTAAAAAACTTTGAACTCGAGCCGCGCTTACGCAAAGAGGAATGAGGATGTTGGGTCACTCTTTTATTTAATTAATATTTGATTCCACCACCCTTTGACCTCGCCTTTATAGTTTCTTAGTATTGGATCCTTTATGTATATACGTAGTATAGTTTGGGAATTTTTCAAATTTTATTTCTTTTTCTTTTTCCTTTCGTTCCTTCAGAATTTATTTAATGTCTTTAATTCAATGTGTAGGTGTAAGATTTTTCTAGTTTGCTTCCATGGAATGATTTATACTTAAAATCATAAATCAAAAAAATAATATAATAATATATACCATACCGGAATGTTTTTTTTTTTTTCTAATTGTCATACAATACTATTTAAATAATTTATAAATAAATATAATTCATAAATGATTTATTTTGACACAAATATTGTTATAATAAACTTCTATCTAGTTATCATCTTTTCATTTAAAAAAAAAAGTATTATAAATTATATATAGGCCATATTAATAAATAATAATTAATAAATAATAGATAATTAATAGGACTTTTAAAAATTTTTTTTTACAAAAACTTTGAAATTCATAAAAAAATTTTATTTTAATTTATTAAAAGGAAAATAAAGTCGATGTGTTCTGTGCTTGTCACGCCAGATTTTTTTGGGTCGACCTATATATAGTTTCCGCTGATACGTATGTTAAAATTCAAGATCTAACAAAATTTATTAACATGGGAAAATATTTATAAGGCAACTACACTGTAAAAAAAATTTCGATGATTTTACAATTTTTTTGTTGTAAGCAAATTTCCAAGACCAATAGATACTAAATTTACTATACAGTTGAATGATATTTTTACAAAACTCTTTGCAAAAATCGTTTACAAATGTGTGGTAATTTTACTAATATTTAGCAATTTTCGAGTCCAAATGTCTGGTAATTTTACCAATATTTAGCAATTTTCGAGTCCAAATTTGGTAATTTTACTAATATTTAGCAATTTTACAATCCATGTCCAAATGTCTGGTAATTTTACAAATATTTAGCAATTTTACAATCCAAATGTTTGTAATTTTACTAATATTTAGAAAAAAGAAAAAAAATTTACGACTGGACCCATCATAGGTTATTGACCTTTAGGGGACGTCTCTACCTGAATGGAGTGAAGTAAATATTTTTATTTAATGAAAAATTCCTCCAGGATTTGAACACTGACCTTTTTGGTAGAAGTCTGCTGCCTAGTCCATTTGACCATCGAATCACCTGTTAACTAATGATCTATCTCTGCTATTTGGCATTCAAGTATGACTTCATTGTAAACTATTTTTACTAAATAATAAAATAAAAAATAAACTTAAAGTTATCATAATATTATTATTTTTTGTATTATTATAACTTAAATAAATCCTTATAGTGCCAAAAATGTCTTTATTAAGAAAGCTAAAAAGCAGTCGAAACAAAGTCGGCCATGTTGACCGTCTCAGAGAGACTTAAAAGGAAAATTACAATACCCTTGTATTGTAAAATTAGAAACCTTTTTGTAAAATTACAAACCCTTTTCTAAAATTACAAACCGTGTTCTAAAATTACAATGCCGTTGTATTGTAAAATTAGAAATCATATGGTAAAATTACAATATTTACTCTAATTTTCCAAGAGAATTGTAATTTTAAAATGTTTTTTGGTTGTAAAAATTTTTTGAATGCATAGATTTGTAAATTTAGTATACAAATGTATGGTATTTATCATTTACAAGGAAAATTTGTAAATTTACTATACTAAAACATACTAAAATTAAAATTTTTTTTACAGTGTATTTCTCCTATCTTTTCAATGAAGTATAAGAGTAAAGTGTGTTTCAAACAATCTTGAGAGCAAAATGAGAATATACATTTTAAAGAGTGACTAAAAAATAATTGGTTTTTGAATTTTAATCAAAATCGATACAGCCAAATTTAAGAAAATTGAAAAAGTGCATAAGTAAAGTACTAGTACGCTTTGGCCGATTTTGTGCAAAATCTTCATGTCCCGTGCCAGGGTGGTACCTAACTTAATTATAAAATTTCAACCTCTTAGCTCTTTTCGTTCTTGAGATATTTTATTCACATACAGGCAGACCCGGCGGGACCCACTTTTTTGGATTCAGAGAACCTCAAAACATGTATTTCCTTAAAAATCTCGAACATCGGATTTTTCACATTGAATAAAAACTTTCTCTCTATATATGCATATATAGGTAAAAGAAAGTAACAACAGCTGAAATGACAAAATAACGAATCGAGAGCCTACGAATTAAATTTTTAATTTAAATATATATTTTTTTTATATTGGGAATTACTTATTTCTCAGCGAAACCATTCTTATAAGTGCCGTGTAATTTCGGGATTACCTGAATTAACCTAATTTTTTTTTCATAAAAAGAAATTTATTTACTTTATTCGTTTGTTTAATTTCATTAATAAGAATTCTCTTCACTTCCCCTCCGCCCTTGGCCAGGGACGAGCGCCGCCCCTCCCCTCCTTTCTTCTCCCTCTTCTCCGCTGCCCTGTGCTTTCTCCCTACTCCTGGCAGACGAGTCGGCATCGCTTGGGTGGAATCTTCGAAGACGCAACCTCTCTCTCTCACTCCTTAATTGAGCTGCTCCTCATCCTTCCAAAATATCCAAATGGCATATTAGGTAATTATTTAACATTTATTTATCAAATTCAAATGAACAATTACATAAGAATTTGATTCTAAAAAAGGATTTTTCTATAAATTAATGAATAACCTAATGGAAAATTTTTTATATTAAAAGAATAATAATCATAATGAGCCTTATAGAAGGAAATATTAATACTTAAATAATAATAATCCTTAAATAAGGCGATAGAATCATTTCATATAATATTAGGTTAAATAGCATAATAGTGTTAATAAAATAATACTTTTTAAATTCATTAATCTTCCTATTTAACTTATTTCTGAATTAAATTTTATTTAGATTCATTTGCTAGTATTTTTTATAAAATATATATTATATTATTAATTTATTTACGGTATATTTATTGGGTTCTTTTATGAATCACATATTGGATAAATAATGTTTTCCAGTTTTTCCCCCCCCCCCCGCTCCTTAGTTTTCTATAATGGGAATTTTTATAACAACTTTTGATTGTCGCGTCACTCGTTTATTGCTTTCACTCACCCAACAATAGAGGCGCTCAGGCAAATTACACACACACATACTGTATACGTCATACGTCAACATAGAGGACCTTTTTTTAATAAATCTGAAATAAAAAATATTTTAAATTAATTTTAATGACTTTTTTATTATTATTAAAAATAAATGATTTATTCTTTTACATATTTAAACTCAAAAAGACTCAAAAAACTTGGTGTGACAAGTACAGAACAATTACCAAAGATAAGAGAAAGTTATGTGCCAGTCATACCAGATTTTTATCTAAAATTATCTAATTATATTTTATTATAACCTTGAAAGAAATTAATTTATACAAAGGCAATACAAATTTTATGAATAGATGACATTGATTCATCTGCGTGCTAATCCTTTTGTATTTTTTTTTTTTTTTTTTTTATTTATTTAATTTTGATGACATTCATTCATTTCCCATACAATGTATAATACAGAATAGAAGTTTTTAGTCTCTCTATTTCACTAGGAATTTAGCAATGACAACTTGAACAAGAAGGGGTCATGAACACATTTCATGCTTGTTGTTGACGCTCGCTCAATGATGAATTAAGATTGATTTTTATTATCATCACTCTACATGAAGGGTTAAAAAATATGATCTTGTTGCTGAGCTTATTGATTTTCAAGGAAATTTAAAAATATTATATAGTTACCAATCAGAAACAGTCTTAAGGCCAAACAAATTAATCCAGAAAAAAAAAACTACGAAGTATACTAACCTCTTCAAAAAATTTGAACCTTTTATATTGGTTAAACAAAAATTGTTTTCTTACTTCTATAGCGTCATATGATAAAAATGTTTTCTTTTTATTTTGAATTTTGATTTTTTTCCCCCTTCAGAATAAAAAGCAGACAAAATCCTGTCATCCAGTCAATAGATTATATTCAATTTAATGTATAATTCATTCTTCATAGATTATACACGTGTGGTGTATATAAATGGAAAAGTTTCTTCAAGGTAACTTTGGGATAGAAATCATGAGATGCATCAAACATATAGGGAAAATTCTTTTTATTACCAAAAATAGAATAAAAAATAATTATATTTTTAAAGTTTTCAATGATGGTGTATATTGAAACTTACCTCTCTGCTGCGAAGTAAGAGAAATTTTCTACCTCTTTTACTTTCTCTTACCTCTATATATCTTAATATATAGGGAGAGAAAGTATTGGATTCATGTCAAAAATTCGATGTCGAGATTTTGATGGATATAGACGTGTTGAGGTCCCCTGAGTCCTAAAAAGTGGTTTTCGCAACATGATCGTCTGTCTGTGTGTCTGTCTGTTTGTGTGTGTTCAATTTAAAGCATGAAGGAATTGAGCTAGGAGGATGAAATTTTATATTTAAGTTAGGCACCCCCTGAGACGTTACATGAAGCTTTTGATCAAAATCAGTCAAAAAGTACTAGTACTTTACTAATGTAATTTTTCAGTTTTTTTTTTCGATTTTCTAAAAAATTCACTCCAACAATGTTGTTTAAAATTCATCAATCAATTATTTTTTAGATGCTCTTTAAAATGTATATTCTCATTTTGCTCTCAAAATTGTTGTTGTTATTCTTATACTCATTGGAAAGATAGGAGAAATGGTTGCCTATAAATATTTTGTATGTTTATAAATTTTATTACATCTTAAATTTTAATATTCCCAACAGCGAAAACTAAATATATGTCGACCCAAAAAAATCTGGTGGGAAAAGCACAGCACATCAGATTTTTTTAAGAAGGAGCCAACATTATATGAAATTTATAATAATTTTGAATATTTTTTATTCACAGATATCAACGGCATTCGTCGAGACTCTCCCTTTCTCTAACAATCGACGCCTCTAACAATCGCTACCAGACATCTTGGATAAACGATGGAATCAGTCACCTAAAATGGAGGGTATGTCACGCAACTTAATATTTCAATCTTAATAAATTTAACAAAATGCATAATAATTATCTGCTCCTTTCTTGTACTGTCCATTTAATTTAATTGACAATTTTATTTTTAATCGGACAACCACTTTATTCTTCGAATAAATTTTTCATATTTGTTTATTAGACTACAACTCCGGATTCAAATTATGATTATTTATTAGAACTTAATTTTATTTGTAGAATTGTTTTGGTTATTAATTAACTAGTTCTTCGGATAGCAAATATCGTCTTTGAGTGAATATGTTTATTAAACGATGAATATCTTTATATTATTGTGTTGAGTTTTTGGTGGCTTAGATTTTGGTCTTCTTCTTCTGTCCTCGCCATTATTAATCCCGCGATTAGATTTTGGTGTCCAGCACAAATCTTGTTAATACTATAACACACAGAAAATAAAATTAAACAAAAAGAAATTGAAGCAGGAACGCTGCTGAACCTTAAGACATTTTAGGGCCGGTTGCTTCATTTCTAGTTAATTAGCAAACTAATCCGACCAATAGAAAATCATTAATATAGTAGACAAGAACACGCTTAACATTCGAGTTTAAAAAAATGAGTTTTTTCACATTTAATTAGCTATTTGGGGCATAACAAAAGTTTGGTGAAGTTAGCAACTTACAACTTAATAATTTAATTTATTATTTATAATTTATTATTAAATTTAATTTATAAAAAATTATTAAAAATTAAAATAAATATTAAAATAATTAATCATAACTAATTGTTTTTTAAACAAAATTAAAAAAAAATACATAAACAAGGCTTGTGTTCCTAATTTCAGCCCTTATACCGAACTTTGGGGATTAGCAAGTTAACTACGATCTAGGCACTTATTTAATCATAGGATTAGCTTAGCTAGATGTGAAAAAACTTAGGCATAGTCAACTAGTTTATCCGAGGGATAAGAAGTAAATTAGAAATGAAGCAACCGGCTCTTAGAACGTCAAAATGTTCAATTTTTTGGTTTGAAAAATTCATTCAACCTAGCGTTCTGATTGTTTTAATTATTTTATTAAAATTCCCCACAAAATTTACTAGTAAAAAAAATAATTATAAGATCTTATAAAGTTGATCGCAAGGTTTTTTTTCTAATGATAATGACGTTTACTGTAATACTAAAAAAAACAAAAAAAAAAAAAAAAAAAAACAAGTAGGTAATTAAATTAAAATGTTTTTAATTGTAACTTGTAAAACGCACGAAACCACAACAAAAGAAATTCTGGTTGTGGTATTGTGTGTGCGTTTGATTTGAAGGTCGCGTTTAACAGGGCTGGCCTTGGCCTAGGAGACCCGGCGCATCGTCATGCTGGTATCCTTCCACGAGGATATTTATGACCTTTACTTGTGTAAAATCATTATTTTCATTAAAATTGTTAGGGGCCTTTAAAAAAAAAAAAGAATTTCCCATCTTACCTTATCTCTCTCAAATAAATTTCAAATGGATTCAATTAATGGGATAAAAGCTTTTCGTATAAAAAAATAAATATTTATATAGTAATATTTAGGTACTATACTTCCTTTGTTTATTTTTATGATATATAATTAATTTAATATTCATAGAGGATGTAGATTTAATCAATTGTCCTAAATCTCTCATCCACACTTTAATACATAAATTCTCGATTAACAATCTTCAAAAACATTTTTATTACTAATGAGAGCATCAAAGGCTCAAATTTTTTAATTCATGACTTATTATATAAATATCTTATACTATTAAACGAGCAATGTACAGTGAGGGACATAATTAAGTCCCACTGCGTTTTCTACTTGTGATTATATATATATTATTATACATTTTTTAAAGGAAACTTTCATAGTTCAAACCTAGAAAATTTCCAAAAAAGATTTTCATTTTCTTTTATAAAAACAATGAAATAATCTCAAGTAGAAAACGCATGGCGCTCATTGTAGGTTTATTTGTTTGTTTAAATGTAAGCATATCAGTCATCGAAAACGGCTCTAACGATTTTTTTCAAATTTTAAATATATAAGTACTATTTGCGGTCTCAATGTGCTAGGTCTCGTTTTTGGGAAAATTCGGGTACTAGTACTTTACTGATGTACTTTTTTAGTTTTTTTTCCAATTTTCTCGAAATTTCCATTAAAGATTTCTTTCAAATTTTAAATATTTTACTATTTCTTCTATATAAGTAAAATTGCATCCCTCGAGGACTAGTACTTTATCTTCAACTCAGGATTATAAGCTTAATAGCTTTATCCCCTCGGCTAATCGCCTGCTTAAGTAAATAAATATATTTTTTTTAAATTTCAGTTAAGGTCTTTTTTCGGCAACGAAGACCATTTAGAACCCATCTTCATTTCATTGGTAGCCGATCCTATTGAAATAAATTTTGTTTTATTACATATTTTTTGAATAATTAAAATATTACAACTATATGATTATAGTGGTGAAATTAAAATATTGTTCCAGAGAATGAAAATGAGAAAATTTATAAAAATTGATTACCATTTATGTCTTTAGTTGTTTTATCTTCTAGTCGTTCATTCTCTTTTTAGCGTGGGTAAAAAGATCTCTTGTAATTTGACACGTTAAATGAAGTGTATTATTTATTTCAGGCGTTTTCTTTTAGAAAGGATATTATGATAGTGAGACCCCGTTAAAAACTTATCAAAGGAAAATTAACAATTCATATTTTTCCTAGGAAATGATAAATGATACTCATTTAGCAGTTATTTCTTATTAATTTGATTAGATTTCTCCAAATTTTAAATTTATGTGCAATTCTAAAATGATAATTTCTCTCTATTAGTGGTTTAGGGCAATTCGATAATTTTTGACAAAACTGGAGATAATAAATTAGATTCCTTCTCATGAGACCTGAAACTTTAATTAATAAACATACAAGTAAGACTAGGATACCTTTTAGCCTCAATAAATTTCATATTTATGAAGGGGAAAGATGTGGACCCCCATCATAAATTTCCAACTAACTCGAGTCATGAAAACGTTACAAGCACGCATACAAACTCAAGTGCCGAAAAATTTAAAATACGTTTAAAAAAAATTCTTAAATTGCTGTTAATAGAGCTATATTAAAAATTAAAATTTATAGCATTTGTATACAGGAAAATGTATAATAAAGTAATCATCTTTAATTTATCCAGCATTCATTGCCTGATGTGATTACACACATACATATTAAACGATATAAAATATAAGGAACTTGGTAATACCAGTCTTGACAAACTGCAACATGACACCGGGAAAATGTTCACAAATCTTTATAACTCCTTGTGAAAATATTGTTGAAAGCAAAAAATATTATTAGCTGAAATGGCAAACTCTAAGGATGCAACTGAGCAGGTTTAAAAAAAAATTTAATATTTGAATAAGAGAGAATATTATATTATTAATCTTTGTACTGTACTACTGAATAGCGCTTGCTTGCAAAAATAAATTAAAATTAGGATTTTTTTAATCTATATATTCCCCAAACTTAAAAACCCACCCCCAACCCCCCCCCCCCACTATATATAAATGAAATGGGAAAAACGTATGTACGTATGTATGTATGTATGTATATGCTCTATAGAAATCCACAGTTTTCACTGAATCTATTTGAAATTAAGTACAAATATAATATATGGACCAGGGAGTAACGTAGTAATTTGAAATGTTTTGGAAAATTAATTATAATAATGGAGGAATGGAGATATCAGCCAAATTGGAATGATCCAGGTTCAATAAAACTCCCAGAATAAGACGTTTCGGCCTGAATTTATTTGGCCATCTTCAGTTATTGGGAATTATACACATAGTGCAAGTGCACATGTGATCAAACCGGGATTTGTCAATAATAAAATTTTTTCGCTTCATACAAAATTATATGGCTTCTGTGTCCAAGCGCTCAGAGATAAAATTTTAGAGAGATAGAGATTTTATCTCTGAGCTTGGGCACAGAAGCCATATAATTTTGTATGAAGCGAAAAAATTTTATTATTGACAAATCCCGGTTTGATCACATGTGCACTTGCACTATGTGTATAATTCCCAATAACTGAAGATGGCCAAATAAATTCAGACCGAAACGTCTTATTCTGGGAGTTTTATTGAACCTGGATCATTCCAATTTGGCTGATATCTCCATTCCTCCATTATTATCACATCACCAGCCACAACCTCAAAAAGAAATTAATTATAATCAAATTTCTTCAATATGGGAACACAAAATTGACAAGTTGGTTTGGAAATTAGAGAGGCAGGTAGTTGCTCTGTGAAACAGCTTTCTGGTTGTACGACTAGCCGCTGTGGGCGGAGCTACGCAGCAGTTGAAAAGAGAAGAGAGCACGCCTTAGACTGACCCTTTAAACACTCATAAATAGACCCTTTTGTGCTGTGCCCAGTCGGTAGCCTGCCCTGTTTCTTTTTCTATTTCATTCTTACCTATTATTTGAATTTAAAAAAAAGTTTTAACAATTATTTAAATTAAACTAAATTCACCTTCACTTTATTTTGTTTGGAATAATAATTCCGGATTCCAATTCATCAAAATCTAAAAGAAATGTTGAGATATTTGAACAATTTCTAATTTATTTTCTTTCTATTAATGAAATGAAATTGAATAGAATAATTTAAAATCATTAATCTAAAAAAAAAAAAAAAAAAAAGTATAAACAAGAATTTGGCAAACATTCGAGTCAACATCCGCCGACAACTTTCACTGCGTTCGATCGGACTTCCTGCTGCTGCAGAATCAGATCGAGTTGCACACACATATGCATGCTAGAAGCTGTCTGTCTGTCTATCTGCGTCAAATTGGATCGAATATAAAAATCTACAAGAACACCTACTCAAGTTTCTATTTTCAAAAAAAAACAACAAACCTCAGCCAATCAGTAAATAAATGAACACAATCAATAAAAAAATAGAAATTTAACAACTTTATCATCTTTTATCAGTTATATATATATATATATATATATATATATATATTGTGATACCTATATTTTACCTCTCATTATTATCCCCCCCCGATAATGATATATCGTGAAGAAAATTATTAATTTCTCTAGAAATTTCACTTTCAATTATTTTCTAATGATCAAATTTTGTGGTGTAAAAAAAAAAAAGAAAAAGAAAATTTAATTACACTTCATAATATGAATATTAGTCGGTTATGCACATTGGCACGTTTACTTCGCCTTAACGAATGATATTATGCATAACAATTAATTATAACAAATTTCATAATATAAAATGTTTGATAACAGGTTGCCTATACTAAACTAGGACTTGAAAAGGCGATTATCCGAGGTTAAACTTTTTTAAAAAAGACTTCTCTATTAAGCATTCTCCGGGGAGGGAACGGGAACACATCAAAATAAAGTGTTAATTCTACTTATGATATATATTACATAAAAGAATTGAGATGGATTCGAGCAACAGGGATGCAGATTATTACACCATCTAAAAATAAAGGGAAATTAAATATTCCTTCCTGCTATCAGAAAAGAGAGAGCATCTTTTCAAAATTTTTACTATCACTGAAGTAATTAAATAATTGCAATATTTTCACTATTTCATAAATGGGCCATGTTATGTATAAAGAAATCAATCGCCATTATGATCGAAATTTAGATAAGACCGCCATCTTGTAGAAAAAAAGATCTACCTCTTTATTTAAATCACAACATTATTACTCTATGCACTTTTTTTGTATAAAACAAAAAAAAATCAGGTGTGACTAGTCGCACAGCACACAACTTTCTCTTACCTTTGGTAATTGAAAGTTGTGTTCTGTGCTTGTCACACCAGATTTTTGTGTCGAGATATATTTAGTTTCCACCGGTATATTACAATTCAAGATGTAACATTTATAGGTAAACATGGGAAAATATTTATATTTTGTTAAAATTGCCACCATTTCTCCTATCTTTTCTTTGAAGTACAAGAGTAAAGTGTACTTCAAACAATTTTGGGGACAAAATGAGATTATACGTTATAAAGAACATCTAAAAAATAATTGATTTTTTTATTTTAATCAAAATTGTTACAGCGAATTTTGAGAAAATAGAAAAAAAAATCTGAAAAAAGTATATTAGTAAAGTAGACTACTAGTATTTTGGGTCGATTTTGTTCAAAAGCTTCGTGTAACGTTCCAGGGGGGTGCCTAACTTAAATATAAAAGTTCAACCTCGTAGCTCTTTTCGTTTTTGAGATATTTTGTTCACAGACAGACCATGTTGCGAAAACCATTTTTTGGACTCAGCGGACCTCAAAACGTATATATCCATCAAAATCTCGACATCGAATTTTTGAAATGAATCCAATACTTTCTCTCTATATTAGTTCGTTTTTGGTTGTAAGTTAGGTAAAACAACAAACATAAACAAGTTTCTCCACTTAATGCACCTAGACTTGCGAAGGCCATCATAGAGTAGCTTTGGAGTTTTGGATCAATCAATGAAAAAATTCGTTTATTTTTAGGACCAGGAATTAAAAAAGAATTACGATCCTCTCCGCAGATTAGACAAATCAAAAATTGAATCCTACTTTCAAAAATTGGATATAGATCAAAATTCACAATCTGGACGAGCAAGAATTATTCGCTCATCGCTGGGAAGCAGGCAACATTCCTTTCTACCGTCTGGTGTACTACTTGGATAATACCTGGGAATAAAGATATTTGACAAAAACAGGAGGCAAAGAGTATTTCTCCAACCTATTTAATATCTCTCCAAAAAGACTATCAAAATCGTTTATTCCTATAATTTTTCAATTTATTATTTTGGCAACAATCCAAATTTATTTTCGGACATTTGATAATTAATTTGAATTTGGAATTTCTTCTCACCATTGATCATCGTCATCATTATTCATTCTCTTCATAATTATTTCACTAACTTATTAATATTTAACACCATCAAAAAAAAAAATAATTATAGGTTTTAGAATAAAAAAAAAAATCATTTTTTGTACAAACTCTTTTGCATATGAATAAAAACAGAAAGGTTTTATATAATACCATAATGATAATAGAATGCCGTCATTTTTATTTATTGTATATATCGAGTAAATTGCGAATAAAAAAAAAAGTGCAAAATTATCGCCGATTGAGTGTCATTAATTATTAACGTTATCCAATGCAATGGTTAAGACCCGAGAGGCTCATGAATGAAGGGGCGAGGCTCAAACAATCTCCTCTTACGTCATTCGAAGGGTCAACGAACTTCGTTGATAGCTTGATAACCACTCAGGATCAGAAACGTTCCAGTTGTCTGATTAGGGGCCTAGATAATTTGATATCATCAACTATCCTAGACCTATATATTCAATTCATAAGCGCCTATTGCACAATACTTTATTATTCGGATTAATATATAAATGCAAAAAAAAAAAAAAGAATTATCTACTAAAAGAAACTATTATCCGTGTTAAGTGAGGGAAACGGCGACTTTTAGAATCTGTTAGAGCAATTAAATAAAATAATGATTAACTATACAAGCAAATTTGTTCTTTTATCATTAAATTGATCATTTTTTTTCTTATCGAAGTTGTCGATCATTTTGTATATTTAATGACTATTTTTATGATCTATATTAGACACTCATCTATTTGTTACTCTTATTTTAGAGAGAAAACCCAAAAGTTGAAAAACTTAAGGTTTGTTCGATATCTGGAAAAAATTTTGAATTTTGATTCTTTTAATGACTTTATTTTTCATATTTTATCAAATATTTAATTTGATAAAAATATCAAAAGGATATTATCAAAAAATTAAATGATGGTGATGTTTACTCAAAGATTGATAAAAACAAATTTATATATTGTATATTGTAAAATCAAACTGATAATATGGAGATAAATTTTTTAAATTCATTATAAAGATTAGACATTTCAAGGGGTTTTTTAATAGGCCTATACCGAAAAGTGAAATATTAATTAAACATTAAAAATTGATTTTTTTTATTTAAAAGTTCTGACTGACCATTCAGCGTCTGAGGGCGTCCGGCGCATGCGTAGTAAGGAAAATCACATGCGCAGTAACGAAAAGTAATACACATTTCCTTAAAGCGCATGCTCCGGACGCCCTCGGACACGAATCGGCTTAAAAACATTTTTCTCAGTCTTTGAAAATTTGTATCCTTATACTCTATATCTAATCGATCTTCAAATCCCCAAAATTATTTAAATAAGAATTTTATACGGCTGTGGCACAGTGGTAGAGTTCTTGGGTCTGAAGTTCGCATCTCGTTTCATGCGATAAAAATGTATTTCAATTGAATTGGCTACAAATCATTAGGGATGGGTTCCAAATGGTCTCCGATGCCGAAAAAGACTATAAACGAAAAAAGTATTTTTGGCTGTTTTACACCATTATCACAAATAATAAGCAAATAATCCCCCCCCCCCTTCTTTTACCTACATAGAAAAAAATTGCTATCTTTTCTTTTATATTTTAGTAAATATCTAAACAATATTTAAAATCTTTAGAACTACGTTTAGGCTTATCCTAAAGGCAATAGATTCCCAGGTATTCCCTAAAAACCTTGCCGCAACGTAGACAACTCAAATGACCAACTCGCTAATTGTTGTTAAATTTTCCTATAAATTAACAAATGAGCATTTAGCTTTAGAACTCAGAAACAATATCATTGTTAGAAAGAACTATTCCATCCTAAATAATGTTACTTCAACATTGAGTAGAGATATATTTAATTTACCGATAGTCAATAAAGATTAATTATTTAAATTTATTCTAACTTTAATTCATTCTTATTGGAAAAAAATATTGTAAAAAAAACTTTCTTGAAGATATAAATAAAATTCTACGCTCATTACGTTCGGTTCTTAGTTTGTTTTTATTCTTTATTTTAGAATTTACTCATTTAAAGAACAAAAACATTAGATATGCTGAGGAAGCATTGTGACCATACTAGAATTATTTTATTTATCATGAACAAAGGTATAACTAATTCGAAATTTTCAACAAGCCACGGTGACTTTTAGTATTTTAATTAATCATCTATGTTAAATAAAAAAAAGAAGCGTAATTACTAAATTTGAGTAACTTATATTTCCCTAAACATATAAATAAAGATTATTATTATTATTTAACATTCAACATTTTTACTAATATTTTAATTATTTATTGAATTTTACAAATGAATCTACATATTAAGATCAACAATTTAATAGAAATTAGTTTAATTTCTTTAGCTGAAAATATTGATAGAATTTATCTTAATGCTATATTAACCTATACATATAGGTAAGAGAAAGTAAAAACTAGCATATCCAAAATCAATAAAATATATTTAATTATAATTATTTTGATATATATAAGAATATTTTTTTAAATTTATTAATCAAATTGATTCAAAATTTCCGATATTGATTTTAGTCACAAACTGATTCCTAAATAAACATGTTAAGATACTTATTATCTATTTCAATATATTTTATAGGATAAATAAAAAAAAAAAAATAACTTGTGACGTTTACTGATAAAATCTCGTTTATTTGCTTTGAAACAGTCCATTCATTCCTCTCTTCGCTCTTAAATTTTGAAGAGACGCTCGGTAGACATTTTCCGGGCTTATTGATAGTAAGAAAGAAGCATTTACAAGTCAAGTGCTAAATAGTCTAGTCAACAAGTCAAGACACGCCATAAAATACGTGATAATCAGTGAGTCATACTCCCTCACAGGGCAGAGACTGTGCGATTTAGGCACCACCTGCTGCAGAGAGCAATGCAACAGATCTATAAAAACTCGAGAGGCAAAGAGAGAGTCATTTACTTAGTAAAAATATATTCCTCTTCCTCCATAAACTAACTGATTAGGAAAATAAATCGATCATTATAAATTTTTTTTTATTCATTCGGCCCACCAGGGTTTGGGATGATGATGACTAGGGCTCGGATTTTGCAGTTAATGCATGTTTTTTTTTTTTTTTTCTTGATCGCTATCCTCCAAACTTTTTTATCTGGCCGTTTTAGGGTATCAGGTCTCACCCAGAGAAATTTTCTTATTTTGCATATAAATGCATATTTTGCAATTTAAGTGCATATTTTTAGTGATTTAAGCTATATTTTACATATTTGTGTTATTTTTACTTTCTCTTACCTATATATATATGTTAATATATAAATACATACGAGAGAAAGTATTGGTTTCATGTCAAAAATTCGATGTCGAAATTTTGATGGAGATACACGTTTTGAGGTCCCCTGAATCCAAAAAGTGGTTTTCGCCACATGGTGTTTCTGTGTGTGTGGTATGTATCCAATTTTAAGCATGAATGAATTGAGCTAGGAGGTTGAAATTTTATATTTAAGTTAGACACCCACCTGGAGAGTGAAAATAAGCTTTTAATCAAAATCGGCCAGAGTACTATTACTTTACTGATGCACTTTTTCAGTTTTTCTCAAAATTCGCTCCAACGATTTTGATTGAAATTTAAAAAAGCAATTATTTTTTAGATGCTCTTTAAAATGAATATTCTCATTTTGCCATTGAAATCTTCTGAAGACCACTTTACTTTTGTACTTCATAGGAAAGATAGGAGAAATGGTTGCCATGGTTACAGAATATAAATATTTCCCCATGTTTATAAATTTTACATCATGAATTTTACTTTCTCTTACCTATGTATATATGTAATATATATATAGAGAGAAAGTATTGGATTCATGTCAAAAATTCGATGTCGAGATTTTGATGGATCTTCACGTTTTGAGGTCCCCTGAATCCAAAAAAGTGGTTTTTGCGACATGGTCTGTCTGTGGGTGGGTGGGTGTGTGGGTGGGTGTGTGGGTGGGTGTGTGTGTGTGTTGTGTTCAATTTTAAGCATGAAGGAATTGAGCTACGA
Organism: Euborellia annulipes; assembly: GCA_023213315.1. Taxonomy (NCBI): domain Eukaryota; kingdom Metazoa; phylum Arthropoda; class Insecta; order Dermaptera; family Anisolabididae; genus Euborellia; species Euborellia annulipes. The sequence goes on along the minus strand of JAKCPI010005211.1, from coordinate 47,441 downwards.
GGTTAAAATTTTATATTTAAGTTAAACACCCCCGGGACCGGAAAAATAAGCTTTTAATCAAAATCGGCCAAAGAGTACTAGTACTTTACTGATGTACTTTTTCAGTTTTTTTCGATTTTCTCAAAATCCTCTAACGATTTTGATTAAAATTCAAAAATCAATTATTTTTTAGATGCTCTTTCAAATGAATATTCTCGTTTTGCCCTCAAATTGTTCTGAAGCCCACTTTACTCTTGTACTTCATAGGAAAGATAGGAGAAATGGTTGCCATGGTTACAGAATATAAATATTTCCCCATGTTTATAAATTTTACATCATGAATTTTAATATATCGGCCGACACAAAAAATCTGGTTGACTCAAGGCTTCTCTCTCGAGCACATCAGGCACTTGTGGAGATGACCGTACTCCGTGAATTTACTTTATTTTTTATCTCAAACTCCTCACTAGCCTAATAAATACTGAGACCCTTTCATTTTTTTTTTTTTTTTTATAAAAAACATTCACACTTTTTTCTCATTCACACTCACACTCACACACACATTCACTCAGTCTTTTCGGCAACTTAGGCCATATAAGACTTTTGACGATAACCGTTGTAATATAATATTATCTATTGTGGGTTCAGGCATTTCTATTTAAGCCATCTGGTATCCAAATGGCTTAAATAAAATCATCGGACTGCCTGGGTCCGAACCCGCGACGTTTGGTATAGGAGGTAGGCACGCTACCTACTACGCCACACCCGGGGGCACCCTTTCATTCAAACTAAGAATATATGCATAGTAGAAATTAAAAACACTAGATCACAAGTTTTTAAAAATATATAAATAATTGAAATATAAGGGAAATTCAAAACACTAAGTAATAAGTTTCAATGTTTTAATTCATTGTAAAGGAATACTCTCTTAAAAATAATAACAGATCCACTCCCCTCCCTCTCACCCCCTGAGCTGAGAGGTTAGATTGACAATCATTATTGAGAACCGGTGTAGGGTCATAAATATTCCTGGATCATATTCAGATGATTGTAATAAATTTATTTAATTTATATTTAAAGTTCATTTTGCCTAATATGCAAAAAAGACTAACAATTGTAAGAAATAAATATTTTCACTAACTGCGCATGCCTGGCCACTCTGGTGCAATTAATCAAAAAGAGAGTTTTTTAATTTTGAGCCACAAATTAATGTATTTTTATTGTAACTTTGAAAAGTCAAAGTTTGCAAAAAATTGCTCTGTAAACATCTCACGGTAAAATGATTGATTTTGTATGAACAGATTAATAATAAAAAAAAAAGGAAATAGTATGGCTAGATTATGTGAAAGTGGGAAAAAATGCAAACGTTTCACTTACATTTTTATTTATATAGTCTATCTTATCTTAAAAAAAAAGAAGAAAAAAAAAACTGTTTAACTAAACAATTTTTTTTTTTTTAGTGCTGGAAAAAAAATGTTCTGTTTAATATTTATTTTAAATTAAAATCATAGTACGATTTTTGTTTTATCTCTCTGTCCTTGAATGGCTAAACAATAATTTATTGTTCATTCATTTTAGTATAAACATGCTGCACTGGCCTTTCGGTTTTGGCTTTGAATTTAAAGAAAGTTAATTATGTAAAATTTTATATAATTAGGTTGAATTAATAATAATTTCACAGAATATTTTTTTTTTTTTGTAAAAATTTAATCAAAAGATTCCTGCATATTTTTTTTTCCTTTGGATTTTATTATAAGACATGTTATTAATTGTAGTCATATTAAAAACAATCTGTTTTTCCATCCATTCTTGGGTTCTGTCCAATTCCAGTGAATCCAAGGACAATGAGAAACGGTTGGAACAAAAAAAAAAAAAAAAAAATATATATATATATATATATATATATGAACCCTGTTATGCAATGGTGTGTCAAAGACCAAACATCGAGTTTTGAGAAAATCAACAATAAAGTTTTTTGTTTTCATTGGATTATATATAATTTTTCTCGTCAATTGTGCAAGTAACATTAAATATAAATTTTCATACGTATTTCATAAAAAAATACTATTAATTAAAGCATTTGAAACAATATTCCGTGCTTAACTCAATTTTCAATTTTTTGGTCTTTGACACACCATTGCATAACAGGGTCCATATATAAATGTTTTTGTTTTAATAATAAAATCCAGATTATATACAATAGTAAATAGGAATAGAACGAATAAAAATAGAAAAATTGATAATTTTTTATTTTATCACTCAGTTAGTCAGAATGATAATGAAATGTTTGTTTTCCATTCAAACATTAATATTATGAATTACATTTGCAAAAAAAAAAAAAAAAAAAAAATTCAAATTCTGTTTATTAAGCTAGTATAATAATTGCTTTCACTTACCTATGTATGAAATGAATATATAAAGAGAGAAAGTATTGGATTCATGTCAAAAATTCGATGTCGAGATTTTGACGGATATACACGTTTTGAGGTCCCCTGAGTCCAAAAAAGTGGTTTTCGCAACATGTTCTGTCTGTCTGTATATATAAACATATACAAAATTATATAAAAATACAATATTTGTATATCTGATGTCATATGCTCATCAGTCAACACGGCCAAGTCTCAAATGTATATATCAAACAAAGAACTGATGATGGATTTATTTAATTAAAGCCGAAACGTCTTCTGAATTGAGATTTTTTTTTGGATAGATGCTCCCCTTTTGGCTGACATCCTCTCTTCCTGTCTATCATTCTAATCGTTGAACAGCCACTTCTCTTATCAACATCTTTTTACACAGTTTTTGACAACATTTTTGAAACAGTTATACATAGCTTACAATATTTATTTAAATAAAAAAGTTATTTAAAAAGTTTTCAAAATTTCCTAAACCTAGGGTTATCATAATTTATCCGGAGAGACGACTACGGGGGGGGGGTCTGGGGGTATGGAAAATTTTTTGAAAATTAGACACTGAAATCTGCGTTTTTAGCTATCCTGAGACGTGTAAAATATTATCAAACTTGCTTTGAGCTTAAAGGGCCCGGGCCCCTTCAGGAAAAAAATTTTAAGAAAATGATTTTTTTTAAATTGAAATTTTAAGATTTGAGCTTAAAGGGCCCGGGCCCCTGCGATATAGCCCCCTCCCCTGCCCCCTTGTCTGCGGCCCTATTTATAAGGAAAGTAAAGTTTTGTGAAATTAGCGACTTAATAAAGGCATTTATAAAAATTATTAAAAATTAAAATAAATATTACAAATTAAAATAATTAAGCTAATTAATTTTTTAACAAAAATTAATGATTTCCAAAAAAATACATAAACAACCCACACAGCACGGAATATTGCAATCTTGCTCAATGTTGACAATATTGCGGCAACATTGATGCAATATTGCAGCTCAAACAGCAATATTGCTAGTTTGGAATATTGCCGCTGCAATGTTGCCAAGATTCGCAATGTTTCTGCAACATTGCTGCAATATTTTGTGCTGTTGGGGAAGGCTTGCGTACCTAATTTCACCCCTTAGTTACGAACTTTGGGTCTTAGCTAGTTAACTACGATCTGGGCTCTTATTTAATCATATGATGTGAAAAGACTAGGAAAGTCATAGTCAACAAGCTTATTCTAGTTAATTAGATATGAAGCAACCGGCCCTTAATATCTTCAAAATAGCCAAGAGTGTCTTATGTAAATTGTTTACTCTTTAATATTATTATTATTATTTTGAAAGAAGCAAATTAAAACTTCATTATATTTACTAGTGGAAAGATAAAAATAATAAAATTATATGGACAGGGAAATGAGAAATGATAATGATACCGTTGGCTATTGATAAAACTATTCAGACTTACCTACTACTTATATAATAAAGTTTAATGAGTAATTTTACTATATTAAACCATAAAACATTACTATCAAACTATATTCTATATAAAAATGTTTTAGAGATTTTCAATCAAATGGGAGATATAATTTTTTAAACGCTTTTATTTGTCTTGCTTTGTCGGTCTGATGTCGATTTTTGTCGGAAATGAGTTTAGTGACGTAAGAGAAGAAGCAGTGAGGTATTTTCTTCGTTGAGTATAAGTGAACAAGTCAGGTGCTGGCTCTAAACGTTGTTATTAAGGTGTGGGTTTTTTGAAAGTCAATCTAAACCTTCAGTTTTGTAAACTTTAAAAGTCGTGCACTGAAAAGTAAACATAATCGACTTAACCACTTTTTCACTGGACTGACAGATATATAGAATGAATTCGGGATACATAGGATTGTATTAATATATATATAACTAGAATCTGAATCTAGGTCTTTTTTTTTTAAACGGTACTTCAGTAAATTACTAGTAGGCCTACCCGAATTTTCCCAAAGGTGAGACCTAACAAAATATCTCAAGAACCAAAAGAACTAGAAGTTTGAAATTTTATATTTAAGTTAAGCACCGACCTGGCACGTGATAGGAAGCTTTTAATCAAAACCGTCCAAAGAGTACTAATACTTTACTGATGTACTTTTTCATTTTTTTTAAATTTTCTCAAAATTCACTCTAACGATTTTGATTAAAATTCAAAATCAATTATTTTTTAGATGTTCTTTCTTTAAAATGTATATTCTCATTTTGCTCTCAAAATTGTTTGAAGCACACTTTACTCTTGTACTTTTACTTATTTATTTTTTTTTAACACTCACACTTTTTTCCTTTTGGCTTTAAGCCATTTGGTATCCAAATGGCTTAAATAAAATCATCGGACTGCCTGGGATCAGAACCCGCGACCCTTGGTTTAGAAGGTCAGTCCGCTAACTACTAGACCAAGCCCGAGGAGGCCCCCGAGTTTGGCGTAGTAGGTAGCGTGCCTACCTCGTATACCAAACGTCGCGGGTTCGGACCCAGGCAGTCCGATGATTTTATTTAAGCCATTTGGATACCAGATGACTTAAATAGAAATGCCTGAACCCCCAATAGATAATATATATTACAACGGTTATCGTCAAAGTCTTAAATGGCCTGAGTTGCCGAAAAGACTGTGTGAATGTGTGTGTGAGTGTGAGTGTGAATGAAAAAAAAAAAAAAAAAGTGTGAAACCCGAGGACAAATTTTACATCTTGAATTTCAATAAATTTATAAAGGTAAAAATTAAATATATCTCGACCCAAAAAAATCTGGTGTGATAAGCACAGAACACAACTTTTGATCTCCGAAGATAAGAGAAAGTTGTTTGCTGTGCGACCAGTGACACCAGATTTTTTTCTGTACTAACATAACGGTAGTTACCATTAAAATTTACGTTAAAAAAAAAAAAAAAAATCCTTATGGTCTTTTGAATAGAAAAATTCCGTACAAAGTGTGTCATTTGACCAATGAATAAAAGAGAGAGAAAGATAATATAATAAAAGGTGGGAATGAATTTCGGGTTGGAGGTGATGCGTGGTCGGTCCCTGAAGCCGGAGCTGGAGACCCGGGGTTTCTTCATTACCTTCTCTCTCTCTTAACGAGGAAAGTCTTGACAATATTTCATCTGTGATGGCCATCCGGGTCTGAAGCGCAGGCAGGCAGGGCCTTCGCAGAAGAGAAAGCCCCGGCCACGTCGAGGGCAACAGGAAATTTCAAATCTATTTCATTTCCCTATTCTAACAAACACCTATTCCGGGACAAAATCAACTCTTTTTTTTAATTTTTCTCTTAATTAAATTAACAAACCTAATTTTATTCAAATTTTTTAATTATAATTATTCTTCCAGCTGGCCTGAGGATGCTTTGTAAATCGATCGCCAAGAGATTAAATTTTATATCATATTAAATATCTGACGTCTTAATTAATTTTTTAAATTTAATTAACCTACCTATTTCATAAATTAAATTATTTTTTAATTCTCAGGGCTTAAGGTAAATGACCTAAAGATTTATTACCAAAACTCTTTCGTTTTACCTTCTTCAGCCTATCAAATTTCAGGTTGTTTATTTATTTTTTTTATGGAAATTAAGGGCCTTAAGTCAAGTTTTAATAGATAAGAGCAATGCTCACAAAAAAATAGATAGCCTAAGTTGGTGCTTTACTAATGAAAAATACACAAATAACACTAGCTTCATTTATAATGTAAACAAAGCCTTATGCATTTAACTGATTCATTTGCCCTCGGACTTGGTGTAGTTAGAAGCGTGATGGCCTTCTATACCAAGGGTCGCGGGTTCGGATCCCAGGTAATCCGATGATTTTGGATACCAAATGGCTTAAATAGAAATGCCTGGACCCCCAATAGATATTATATTAACAAATAATATAACGGTTATCCTCAAAGTCTTAAATGGCGTAAGTTGCCGAAAAGTCTGTGTGTAATGTGAGTGTGAGTGAGAAAAAAGTGTGTCTTTTAAATAAAAAAAAAAAAAAAAAAAAATGATGGGCTTAGGACCACCACACTTAATATTCTAAAGCCGGTTGCTTCACTTGTAGTCAACTAGCAAACTTATCCGATCGGTAGCAAATCATTAATAATATATAGTAAACAAGAACACTATATGAATTTACCTAAAGAAAGAAATACGCGGCCTTTTTGTTTTCCCAAATATTTTAATTACACTTTTCGAAATTTTATTTCGACAGATGATCCTGTCATCATCATGTCTTTATTAGCGTACAATCACTATTAAAAATTATCATAATCATTATGATTTCATTGGTCAATCTATGCAATAAAAACATCTTGTAAAGCAGATTTTTAATGACGATTGTACCCTTCGCTAATAAAAGTCTGATGAAGACAGAAACATCTGTTTTGAAAAACGTAATTAAAAAATATTTGTAAAAAAATACTGAGCATTTCTTTCTTCAAATCCTACAAAAATGATTTACATAACGTCCTAAGAATTACTGTTCAAATTACCTCAATTGTTTGCCCTTCCAAAAGGAATCGATTAATAAATTTATTATAATAAAGAGAGGCAAGAAGGTACCCAATTATAATTGTAATTATTAATAAAATAAACAACGTGTCATAGATAGATAACAAGACTGTGGGTTTGTTTTTTGTTGGTGACCCCCATGGTTTCCGGTAATCGAACCCAGGATCTCCAGCCTTTCCGGGGCATAGGTGTGCTATCCAGTCATTTTTTATTTAATCTCCTGGCTTCTACGTTTCGTGTATCCATTTTATATTCTTCAGCCAAATCTCATCTATGTTTGAAAAAAATTAGCTTTCGTTTTTTTTTCTTACTGAAACATAGACAACCCACATAACTAACTTGATAAATTACTTCAAAGCCCTTCCAAAGGGTTGGATATGTGTTAAAATCTATGAAGATTCATTATATCCACATATGCTAGGTCAGAACTAAAGATGTCTTGGATCATTACAGAATCAATCATTTGTATTGGCCATTTTCTAACAATCCAACCTACTTTTTGCAATCCATGGCACAAAATTTTTCTAGTTTTTGGGATTTCAATTCCTCTATTAATATATTAGCAGTTTCCAGGGGAGGCGCAAAACCATGTTATTATTTGGTTAATTTTAGTTTTCAGAAAGTTTCTATTATTCAAAACTTGTTTATAAAAAATAAAAAAAATAATAAAAGGTAGGGAATAGCAGAAAAAAATATATTTTTTTTCGGGGAGGCGTAAAGTTTGGAAACTGCTGCTTTATAAAGAAACCACCAATACTTATAAAATCAGTCCGTCTTTGTTTACCCTCAGGTAATCCCGACCATGCCAACTTCCTGTATTCTTCACTCGTTAGTATTTGGGTAAATTGCCATCCCTCAAGGGATTCTGAAAATCATAAATAGATAATAATATTCCATCCATCTCTTCCTTAAAAAATTATTTTCTCATTCTCACTTAGGCTATTTTTTTATTTAAACCACTAAAACATTTTTTTTATTCTGTGGCTTTAATGATAAAAACTTTAGAAATATCTCTTGATAATTTTCATTTTAAAAATAATTAGTTTTTTTTCCCTATCTTATAATAAGAGCCTTTTTTTTTAAATTAGGTTTAAAATGAATTAATTAACTGAACGAACAAGATAATGGTTAAAATATGAAAGAAAAAAATAAATAAATGGTTCCTCTGTGGTTTAGATATGCCAGCCAGGTCCTATCTGAGCGAACGGGACACAAGGATTCGGTCGGTGATTTAATCAGGGGCGGAAGCAACCATTAACCGTTGTTTACGGGTGGTTTTTTAAATATTTCTGTAAAAAGGTTCAACGAGTGTGTCTGTGTTTGCCGGTTTGACGAGGACCGGAAGTATCCAACTTGTTGTTTTGTTAATGATTGAAGGTCCGTGAAGTTGAAACCAATCGAGAAAGGAAGGGCCTTCCGAGGTCAATACATCTCATTACATTTCATTCACTTTCCCAACCCTCCTCTCAAATATGTCAATTTAAGAACTAACTAATAAATAATACAATTAAAAAAAAAGACTTTCTCCCAACGAACATATATGAAAATATTTGAGTGTTCGATGTAGACATCTTTTTATCGTGACAAGGAGGCTAATGATTTGCTTTCATATGAGGGCGTTAGAAATCGAAGACGACCGACTTCTTTTGTAATTTCGTCTGTAAAGTCATTAGCTGAATAAATAAATTCGACACCTCCCTCAGGTAATTTTGTATATGGATACTAACCATTTAAAATAAATGATTAACATCTACATTCAATGTGATTAATTTTTTTCCCACTGTATATTCTATATCTTTTATATTTTCTTAATTGCTAATTAATAAAATCAAAGTGAATCGAAATATAAACGGATTTGCCTTTTAGATGCGATTTGGGTCGTAAGGATTGTATAGTTTGTTGTTGTTATTGCACATATCACAAAATAAACATGAAACGTCAGCTACAAAATATAAAAAATTTTTATTTTTCACCTGGCTGCTCTTTTTCCCGTCCAGTTTTCATTATAAACGGAGATTATTACGAGGAATTTTTAATTATAGACCACATTTTTGTTATTAATTATTTATTAAAAATATAAATACTGTACAACGTTTCGACTGCTTATTCTGCAGCCGTTATCAAGTACTGTGCACTTGCTCCGACTCAAGTTTTGTTCACTTGTACAGTATTTATATTTTTAATAAATAATTAATAACAAAATTGTGGTCTATAATTAAAAATTCCCCTAATAATAATAATTCAAACCACAAAAGCTTTAATAAATAAATGGAGATTTCAATAGCTGGTCAGAATATTAAAAAAAATCTCTTAGCTTCGTTGATTGATAGTTATGTTCTGTGCTTGTCACACCAGGTTTTGTGTGTTGACATATATTTAGTTTATGCCTCTATAATATAATTCAAGATGTAAAATTTATAAACAAGAGAAAATATTTATATTTTCTTGCCATATCAACCATTTCTCCTATCTTTCCTATGAAGTTCAAGAGTAAAGTGTAAAAAATTTCAAGGGCAAAATAAGAATATACTTTTTAAAGGGCATCTAAAATATAATTGATTTTTGAATTTTAATCAAAATCGTTAGAAGCGAATTTTGAAAAAAATCTAAAAAAGTACATCAGTAAAGTACTAGTAATCTTTTTTCCCGATTTTAATCAACAGCTTATTTTCACGCCCCGATGTTCAACTAGCAGATTTTTCGGGGCCACCCATTCGAGTTTCCGCTCAGCTTGGCATTGATTGTTTTCCACGATCTTGGCAGGCTAGGCACTCCCCCCCCATCGTGGCATCTTTCTATTTAATAAGGAAAAATTAATTAGAATAATGTTATTGTCCAAATTTATCCTGATAGGACTCCAAGGTCCAGTCATTGATTCATACGGAAATATCACTCTATTTAAGGAAAGTTTTTGTCCAATTCATCGCCCCCCTTTCGCAACTATAAATAAATTATTTGAGTAACAAATCTATTAATATTAATATTTAAGAAATGCAATTTTTTTTCATTTTGACGTGACAACGTCTTACAAATCATGTGTCTATAGAGGCAGGTTAGAGGGGCATGCACGAAAAAGTTTATCGGCTTTAATAACTCTTCTGTCTTAAGAGATATAATTATGGGAAATATACGGTTAGAAAGAATGAGTTTTCAGCTAAAGATTTCACCATTTATTTTTTTCCTACCATTTTATTTTACCGTGCTGCGGTAAATTCTAATTTGAAAGTTTAAACCCCTGTAGATTCCGAACGGCTAATCAGATCAGACTAAATAGGATGTCATTTGGTGCAGAATGAAAACCTCTAATAGAATAAATAAAAAAATCCCGAGTAATTAACTCCAAAATTAGTTTTTTTCTCGAAAAACCTCATTTTTTAGGCAAAAAAATATTGAAAAATAGCCCTATTTATGTAACGCCTAGCTACTTGACCATAAAAGCTACATTAAATCTAAATATAGTTTTAGAAAGAGTGGTCCAATGCCCAGAGGTAATTTTTTCATTTTTTTGATATGACGTCATTTTACCGCATGAGAGCACTCGGCGGGATTTCGTTTTTCGAAATTTTAAACCCCTGTAGATTCCGAACGGCTAATCAGATCTGACTAAATGAGATGTCATTTGGTGCAGAGAGAAACCTCTAATAGAATAAATAAAAAAATCCCGAGTAATTAACTCCAAAATTAGTTTTTTTCTCGAAAAACCTCATTTTTTAGGCAAACAAATATCGAAAAATAGCCCTATTTATGTAACGCCTAGCTACTTGACCATAAAAGCTACATTAAATCTAAATATAGTTTTAGAAAGAGTGGTCCAATGCCCAGAGGTAATTTTTTCATTTTTTTGATATGACGTCATTTTACCGCATGAGAGCACTCGGCGGGATTTCGTTTTTCGAAATTTTAAACCCCTGTAGATTCCGAACGGCTAATCAGATCTGACTAAATGAGATGTCATTTGGTGCAGAAAGATAACCTCTAATAGAATAAATAAAAAAATCCCCAGTAATTAACGCTAAAATTAGTTTTTTTCTCGAAAACTTCATTTTTTAAGCATAAGTCGCCTTTAATGGATAAAAAAAAGCCACCTCTGTCATATATTGTTTTAATGAAAATGTTTGAACATGTTTATTTATGAAAACAAACTACTAGTAAAAAAAACAATACTTTCTCTCTTTATATTTCAATATAGGTAAGAGAAAAAAATTTTTTTTGAAGTCAAGCAAAAGACGTTGTCACGTTAAAAAGCCACCGGCTGTGTAGAAGACACAGCCAACACCTAATTTTTTTAACCAATTAGAAATGACTTCATTTGAAAGAATTAAAATAATCATCTTTCTCTTTAATATAATCTCCCCTGACGTGGTAAAAAAAATACCGTGACGCACATGCAGGTAGGGTTTGCTAAGCTCACGTCAGCCTAAAAAAAAAAACCTCAAATAAACTAATATGGCCAGCACATTATTTTACTTAAATTAAAAAATTTACATAAACGATAACTAACAAAAGCTAGTGATCAGTTAACAATGTTAGATTTCTTATTAATAATAATAGGTTTATATAAAAATTGAAAAGCTAAAAAGAACCAATTTTTACTTAAAAATTGTTTTCCCAATTAATAAAATATTAGATTACTGATTAAAAATGAACACTTGATATACTATTTCGACACTGGTGTGTCAGAAATGATTCCTTATCTTGTGAGGATGACATGTCGAAATTCTTATTAAGTGTTGATTTATAATCAATAAATAATTTGAAACAATTAACCGAGTGTTTTTAATTTATAAAATGTTTCAACGAGATCCTACAGTCGAAACTTTAATTACTGTTAATATATTACTGATTTTAGTTCAGTCGCTTTCTGAACCAAAAGTTGATCAAATTAATTAATAACACAGAATAATATCTAAAATTTAAAGTTAAAGAAATAAGGATTAGTGACCCCGAGCAATCAGAGTGTGGAACGTTATTCTTTAGCCACTGGTATGATGTAATTTGACAGTTTATAAAATTAAGTCAACCCCTAAATGGCCTCAGTAGCCGAAAATGGTTAAAAAAAAAACCAACGAAATCGAATTTATAGGATAATAGAGTCTGTAGAGACCTTTGGTAGCTCAAAAATAAAAGATATTTTACTTTCTCGAATTCGAAATAGAGAAAGTATTCTAATCGCTAAAAAATTCAACCTAGAGATTTTGATGATCTCGAAGTTTTGGACACACATAGGCATTTGTAGAGCATACGAGAAAATCTAAGGGAATTTATAATAATTTTGAGAAAATAGAGAAATAGACAAGAATAGACAAATAATTAAATAATATATTTTGAATATGGGGACCTCATTTATGAACAAATTAATAAAATCAAGTTTCCTTCACTCATCTTTTCTCTTTTTCTTTTTTAAATCTCTCCATTCTAAATGATTTCAATGGGAATTAAAAAAAAAAACCGAGATATGCTTTATTTTATTTCTCTTTAGGTCACGTTTCAACTTATCTTTAGTCTATTATCAGAAACTTTTTCTAGGTGATGTTGAGAAAAGGCGTTTTCGTTAACGAAAAAACCTTAATGTGTATTTCATCAGAGAAGACAAAAAAAGCATAAAATTTCAAAATTTATCTTTATTTTTGATAATAAATATTTTTTTGGAAACAAAAACTTTCTAATTTTTTTTACTTTCTCTTACCTCTATATATATGTTAATATATAGAGAGAGAAAGTATTGGTTTCATGTCAAAAATTCGATGTCGAGATTTTGATGGATCTTTACGTTTTGAGGTCCCCTGTATCCAAAAAGTGGTTTTCGCGACATGGTCTGTCTGTCTGTGTGTGTGTCTGTGTATCTGTGTGTGTGTGTGTGTGTGTGTGTTCAATTTTAAGCATGAAGGAATTGAGCTACGAGGTTGAAATTTTATATTTAAGTTAAACACCCCCGGGACCGGAAATAAGCTTTTAATCAAAATCGACCAAAGAGTACTAGTACTTTACTGATGTACTTTTTCAGTTTTTTTCGATTTTCTCAAAATTCGCTCTAACGATTTTGATTAAAATTCAAAAATCAATTATTTTTTAGATGCTCTTTCAAATGTATATTCTCGTTTTGCTCTCAAAATTGTTTGAAGCACACTTTACTCTTGTGCTTCATAGAGAAGATAGGAGAAATGGTTGCCATGGTAACAAAATATAAATATTTTCCCATGTTTATAAATTTGACATCTTTAATTCTAATATATTGGCGGAAACTAAATTTTTGTCGACACAAAAATCTGGTGTGACAAGCACAGAACACAACTTTCGATTACCGAAGGTAAGAGAAAGTTGTGTGCTGTGCGACAGTCACACCAGATTTTTTTTCAAAATTTCTGAATTTAGAACTTTGTGAAAAATTATTGAACAGAACTCGAAATGTTTACTGATTTAAGATTTTAGTTTACAATTCATTATACTAATAGCTACTGATAGATACGTTCCACACACTGATTGCTATGATCACCAATCTCGCCAATCCCGAGCTTTCGCCTCGCTTGGCATTGTTTAACTGCAACGATTGTGTGACTGTTCACTCTTCTCCGTTGACAGGCCCCCGGCGATTTCATTAGTTGTACACACTATTTTTTTCTAACAATAATTTCCAATAAAGAACTCCAAACTATCAGAATAAATAATTAGTCATCATTGCTGGTCATTTGTTTCAAAGGTTGCGGATTCGCATCCCGACCCAGGTCACAAAATGTATTTCAATTGATTTGGATACCAACCAATTGAAATAAGATAAATATGGAGTCTAAATGGCCTCCGATGCCCAGATGCCGAAACGAAATAAAAAAAAATTAGTCATCAATAAAAATGGCGTCTTAATAAAAATTTAGTACTATAGGCTATGTATCTCATTGGCTAGTTTCAAATTAAGCCTTCATTAAGATAATATTAATTAAAGACATATTTTTAATCTTTTCACTATCTTTAAGAATAATTACCTAGACAACACATTAATTGTCTTCGTTAACAATGATGTTGATGTGAACTTCTAGAAAAATATTTAGCAAGATGAATTAAATTTCATGAATTAGCATTGTCCTGATGATGAAGGACTTTGGCCAAAACATTTCTTAAAATAAATATCTTTTTCTCATCTTATTGGATGTCTTTCCCAACAATTTATGTTTTTCCCTCATCATCATCATCATCATCAATATCCCTACCCAAGAGGCGTTGGCATTGTTAACATTGAAAGGATATCTTTTGGAGTAGAGATATGAGGCTCTTGTTTCATGACCCAAGGGTCTGCAGGTATCCAGGCGAACTGGAATAAACATTTTTCCAGTCTCTCCTTGATTTTTTTGGGATAAAAATTAATTTATTAGTCCCTCTCAACAAATTGTTCCAATTTAATTTAAAATAAATATGTATCTTCAACCTTGCTTTTTTATTTCGCGTATGCCTAACGTCTAATTATTGAGTACCAGAATAATGAGACCAAAAAGAAATTGGAAATAGTATCAATTGCATAGAATTGAAAGAATTCTGTTTCTTAGGTATCAGGACTCCTGTTTCCTATTAAGGACCAATTTTCTATGATTTTTATCCCAAAATGATCTCATGGCCAAAAGAAATTGACACTAGACAATGACTAGACCAGCTCTTGATACCTCGCAAGACTCAAACTACTACTGTACTAGCCGCTATTGGTAAGATATTCCTTTTTTCAATAAGAGTTATGGTGTACCAAATGGACAACTCTAGGAAAAGGTAATTGCTAAGATTTTTGTTAGTAAATAAAAATCTTATCAATTTACCTTTTTCTACTACTTCCACTTTCTCTCTTAATTCTGATATGAAATCACCTTTTATTTCCATTCATCCCATTTGAAATATAATTTGAATTTCATAAAACAAGCACATCCCCTTAAAATCGAATGACGGTTATTCTTGACGCAATGGGAGAGTGCCAGAGTGAGTCATGGGACTCTTGAGCGCCTCATCAGGCTTAAATACAACTACACATCAAAACGATCGAAAAAAAAGATCAGTAAAAGACGAGGAAGAATAGAAAGAACTTCTTCGAAGATCCTGTTTTTTTTTTTTCTTTTTAATAAAATATTTTTCCATTGTCGTTGTATTCGAAAACACATTATATAAATCAATTTGAAGTTTGGAAATATCAAATCCGGTTTCGTGGACATTTTTTTTTCTCAACTCACAGAGTCTACATTCATATGTTATGTGCTTAAAATTCTTTTATAGTTTTCTATAATAGTTTACTCCCTTTTTTGTATTTTCAAGGTGATAAAAAAACATTTATGAATTTATTAAGATTCTTTACATCCTAAAACGTGATTTCCATTTCTAATCGAAAATTCATTCGATAAATAAATAAATAAACAAAATCTATTGCATTCATTATTTTATTGAATTAAAATACTAAATTTATCTTACACTTTGAAAATATTTATAATCTCTTCATTCATTAGCAAGACGTTTTATTTTGAAATTTATTATGGAAATATTAAATATATTAATTATCTGAATAATTAGTTAAATGGTAGTGTTTTTCTGTTATTTTAATAGAGTTCCCTTAGTCACTTGCTTGGGCGTAAATAGGGAATTTGGCTGGGGGGCCATGGGAGCAGCCATCCTCCTGGGACTCTGGAAAACCCCATATCGACTCAATTTTTCTTGGGGCAGGGAGCCTTCTGGGAGGGGACCCTAGTTACGCCCATGGTCACTTGACTTGTCTCATCAAAAGATTAGCAAAAAATATTATTATCTATTATGAGCAAGTTTAATAATAGAATTCAATATTTTTTTTAATGGAAATTATTCTCCCTATCTTTTTCCTTATTAGTAAATATTAATATCTTATAATTACAATAGATTTAGAGGAAAATTTGTGGTTATAAGATTTCGTAAGATTTTTTTACGCTGCCACATTTGAATTCTGATAACATTTTAAGTAAAAGTAGGAACCTTTCTTTTTCTAAGAATGCAAATTATTCCAAATATCTCGTATAATAAATAAAAAATGTTTATGCAATGCAACCCCCAAGGGGTCTGTTTAATTAATTTTTACTATAAGATCAATTATTTTTCAAAAATTACTTAGAAAAATAAGAAATTTAAGGAGAAAGGGATTTCTTGAATACCAAACTAATGCGACATTTCCTACCTCGTCGGATTTATATTTAATTCTATTGATAGTGCAAGTTATATAAGATTAAACTAAATTCTTTAGGAAGTTGCTCTTTATAAGTAAAAAAAAATTTTGTTGATGATTTATTTTTTTCAAGTTAACCTCTTTTGGAACAGTTTCTGTTTTTAGGTCTCAAGGTTTACTGAAAACTGTTGATTATTTACAAAAGCAACTGTCTTGCCTGAAATAAATACTCAACAAAAAGTTTTATTTAACAAGACTGTGCTTATATTATTTGTTGCCCCCCATGGTCCCCGGGAATCGAACCCAGAATCTCCAGCCTTTCTGGGACATCGGTGTGCTATCTATTGTACATAGCCACCGGATCCTAAAATAAAATTATATTTTTAAACAGCAACTTTTTTTTTGTCTTGGATCAAACATAAAACTTTTAGGCTATTTCATGATGATGAATGTTTCCCTATTTTTGTGATGAAATTTATTTAAATATATAGGGACTTTGCGAGAAGTCTTAAAAACGCTTTCAGAATTTTTAATTAATGGCATTTTCGATACATTTCTCAAGAAGTGTTCAGACATGAGCAGTTCTCATTGAAAATTACATGCGAGCAATGAATCGGGAAGTCATAATATTTGTTTATTTTATTTTTACACATTTCGGCTGTGAAGTATTTACAAATCAATTTTGTACAGAATACATAATAATCATATGTTGAAATATATAAACAGACTATAGTCAGCCAAATTTAAGAAAGAGAAGCAGAATCAATTTTCTTAAAATTATGATAAAATCGTCTCTATATTATAGTTCGTTTTTCTATTCGTTATTTTGAGTATCACGATTTTTTTTTCAGAAAAGAATGATTACCAACTCTCGGCCTCTTCTTCAAGAAAAATAAGCATGAAGCCTAGGAAACTATAATGAGATCTGTAATCTAGTGATGACCACAAAGGATTCGAATTTGTTGGTCTCTACGCGGTTTGCGTTTGTTAGTCACCATGCTGACTCAGACCGGCCTTAAGACGACGACGGGAAATGGGAACGTTTGCATTAGTTGGCGCCACGTCAGAATAAAAAAAAAGGAACTTGGACTTTTGGTCACTCCTCATTTCTTCGCAGTCATTAATTTGGGTGAGCTAAAAAATAAAAAATTTCATTATTAATAATATAATTAAATTTGTGTGACTCAGTAGATTTTTTTTATATTGGGGTAAAACAAAAAAAATCCTTTATACATTAAATATTTGAAAAAAAATCTCCTTTTCACCACTTATTTGGAGAAAAAATCTCTGGATTAATTTTGATATTTTCAACAGTAAAATTTTTTTTTTGTTTCAAATATTGTACACTTTTGATTCTAGAAGATGAATTAGATATTTTTTCCATAAAAATTTAAACACACTAACCTCAAATTTCAAAAATGCAATAATTAAACTAATTCACAATTCACAATCAGAATAAAAATTTATTTTTCCAAAACTTTTCATTAAGTGAAGTTATAATTTAACTATTTTACACCTAGAGTAGACTATAAATGCTATTGACAAGTGGTTAGTGGAATTGATTTTTAGGCAATGATTAGAATTAAACCTACGATAGCCTAATACTGTTAGAAGTTTTGTAGTACAATAGTTTCTTATTGAAGGAATAAACAATGGGGGAGGCAGTGAAATATCTACAAGAAAATAAAAATAATTTTCAATACGCCAGGACTCCTTAATATAGTATTTAAATAATGAGATTCGTCAAAGTCTAAATGGCCTAAGTTGCCGAAATGACTTAAATCATTTAACAAAATTCATTTATTCATTCTTTTAAGTTACCTATTTAAGTACCTTAATCATATAAAAAAAGGAAATTCTTATATTATTGTATCATGCTCGTTGTTATTTATGCAGGTATTTAAAAGGATCATGAGGAAATTTCTAAGAAATTGATTGGATGATGATTCCTTTGTCTTTTAATTCTCAGTTTCATAAAATTTTGCCCAAACCATCCTAATTTTTCATTTAGCTCTTTGCTTTAACGTTATTACTAATTGTAAATAAATATAAGTTTTGACTTTTTTAAAGATACAGGATTATTTTGGAGATTAGGCTTTCACAGTTGTTTTAATTAATAAAATAATTTTGTTTTCGGTTTAACTGTCGTTTATTTGTAATAATACAAAGTTTCGGCCACTCATTCTGTGGACTTCTCTCAGGGTATCAAATTCAGTTTAAGATTACAACCTTTGTAATCTTAACTGACATTATATCTAATGAAAGGCAGAATGAGTGAAGCTTTTTATTTGGCTGAACCTGCCCTATCAAAATCCAAAATTCTTATATTAATAGGACCTACACGATTATTGTTCGGATGAATTTTAAATAGGCTACGTATTTGGTCTCTGAACCTTTTGCCTTATTTTCTAGGCCAGTGGCATCAATATTATTATTATTTAAATTAAATTTCATTTGGATAATATTTATAGGCCTTATTTGTGGATGGGAGGTTAAAATAAAATATATAGATATTTAAAAGAGTCTCTTAAGAATTTTTATTAAGAGCCCTTGAATATCATTGATGATAGGATCAAACTCGTTTACTCATCCTATTTTTTTTTTTTTTTTTTTTGATCATCCAATCTCTTAACTCGAGATGAGTAAACCAAACCTTCCATATGAATGAATCCTATATCATTTAGATTAAGAAAAAAAAATGAAATTCTTCCATTCTTCGATTATAAAAAAAAAAAAATTAATATTATCGTAATCTTTTCTTGACTGTCATCAAAATTTATTGAGTTAATTAATAATAAGATAAAATTCTAGCAGCCAAATTAAAATAATTTAAGAAGTCACATTTTCATAATTAATTTAAGATACTACTATCGGGCAGACAATAATAGATGTATTTATGAATATTAATATTTTATTAACTTAATACATATTTGTTGGATTATATACTGGTACAATACATAAATATTTCTTCCCATTGAAAAATATAAATTTGACTAGGCTACATAGAAAGAAAATCAGTAAAATTTCGACCGTCCTAACGCTTGGCCATCATCAATGCAGAATATATAATTAGTGAGTGTTGTAAATCTTCAATTTAATTCTCTTTTTTAATCAAAGAGTAGTAGTAGACTGTTCATAAATTTATTCGTATCAAATATAATATAGCAAGAAAGTTTCATCCAGAAACAAAAAATTGTGTTAAATATGAAGAAAAAGAATTGCGGATTAAATATATTTCTTTTATATCTGTATGTAGGACCATTGACTAACGTTCCGGTCTTGGTCAGGATCATTCTCAGAGCTTATGAGCTCTCAGTATAAGTGTGTAATACCATTATTAATTTCTGTATGATTCATGTCATACTTATATTGACAGAGCTCTTATCCAAGACCGAAACGTCTAGTGGGTCTAGAAATATAGGTAGGTGCTATTCTTTTGCTTTATGAAAACTCTTTATTTAGAGGACATAGTTGTTCATAAGTACATAATTAATTTTTCTTTGTTGGAAAGTCGAAAGTCCCTATGACTAAAATAATAAATAAAAGAAGATGTCAGCCAAACAGGATAACCTCTATCAAATGAAACGTTATTGGGATTTTCATTCGATAGAGACTAAGCTTTATCTTCTTTTATTTATCTAATCGTTTGACAGCTACTCATCGGCATCGTTAATATATTTTTTGATTAGGTGCTCCAGAACTTCTTAAATGAAAACGTTCAAGTTAATTCTGAATGCAGATGATTAGGGGATGAGAGAAAGAAACAGCAAAATATGAGAAACCTCTTTATATTTTATAGGCCTAAAATAATAGGATTAATCGTACGTCCACCGCATGCGCATTAAGGAAGAGTATTGCTTTTCGTTATTGCGCATGTGAGCTTCCTCACTACGCATGCGCCGGACGCCTTCGGACTCTTAATTGAACAAACTTCATTGGCTGGTTTAAAATCTAAACATGCAGAATAGTATATTTTATTGGTGGTTTTGGGTCCTTTAGTAAGAATATACATATGCATTTGAAAATTAGAGGAGGAACTCGGAAAGCATTACTGAAAGAATTCAGAAAATATTTCCTTTTTAGGTGCATCCGCACTCTTTTTTTTTATTCATTTATAGGTTATTTATTTTCTTCCTGGAGGAGAAGTTAATTCAGAATGCAGATGATTAGGAGTTGAGAGAAAAACAGCAAAATATGTGAAACCTCTTTATATTTTACAGGCCTAAAATAATAGGTATGTACGATTAATCGTCCGAGGACTTCCACTTTAAGGAAGAGTATTGCTTTTCTTTATTGCGCATGTGATCTTCCTCACTACCCATGCTCCGGACGCCTTCGTACGCTTAATCAAACAAACTTCATGTAAATTTTGGCTGGTTTAAAATCTGCAGGATAGTATATTTTATTGGTGGTCTTGGGTCTGTTAGTAAGGACATATGCATTTGAAAATTAGAGGAGGAACTCGAAAACATTACTGAAAGAATTCAGAAAATATTTCCTTTTTAGGTGCATCCGCACTCTTTGTTTATTCATTTATAGGCTATTTATTGTTTTATTTATTTTCTTCCTGGAGGAGTGAGGTAGCTAGTAGACATCATCGTCGTCGTCATCACCATCATCATTTCCGTGTGTCTTTCTTCTTATTTGGAAATTATTTCTAGATAAATCATAAGCATATTGAAAGATATGTTCCATAAACAAGAAGCAGCCTCAACTTCTCCTTGATTTCTCTGTGACTTTCTCCCTCCAGGAAGCGACAAGTGTTCCCTATCCTTATCCTTCTCCTCCTCTTTAGAGTCCCGGCTGCTGCTTTCAATTTTGGGATCGATGTCTTCTGGGAGGTCGGAAACAAATGAGTGTCTGCTTACTTTGCTTACAAATTATACTTTTCTCCCAATCGGAATGGCTTTCTCCCTTCGGCTTTAAGAAAGGGATTCGTTCGTTCAAACCCTCAAATCGACTTCATTCATTCATTCATTCATTCAACTTCAACTTTCTCTCGTTTTTTTTTTTTTTTAGATCAAATAAAAATAAGATTAGGAATTAATTATATTTTAGAACGATTCTACGTATTTTAATTATTTATTTTAATACGTTCGACTTAATCAACATTTCCTTTTTGAATAATTAGATATATAAAAATTTTTTATCTTACAAGTTTAAAGATAAAATGTTATAATTATAATTTTATTATAGATAATATAGAAAATTTATCTCTGATTCCAGGCTATTTATCAATATAACAAAATTTGGTAAATTAAAAAAATTGTTTCTCTTTAAAATAATTAATTTACGACATAAATTATTGAATATTAATTAAGAAAAAACTCACAAAATAAAGGAAAATATTTATAAAATCCAGAGGTTCAGATTTTTTTATCTTCATTTAAGCTTTTGATCTTCAGTTAAGGTCTTTTTCGGCATCAAAGGCCATTTACACACCGTCTCTATTTATTTCTATTGGATTAGTAGCCAATCCGATTGAAATAAATTTTTCTCATGAACGGGATTCGAACCCTTGACCAATCTCTACCTCTGAGGCACAGAGGGTTCAGATATCCCCAGAAATGCTAAATAATAAATGTCCCCTCTCGTGAGGTTTTCTAATTTCATATATCGTATATGGACGATGTTATGCATAAATGAAACCAAGCGCCATTACGATCGAAATTGAGATAATACCGCCATCTTGTAGGGAAAAGAAGATCTATCTCTTTATTTAAATTACAACATTATTACTCTGTGTACTTTTTATTTTGAATAAAACAAGAAAAAAAGTCATTGCCATTGATTTTGTTTACAATTGTGCAAATGAAATCCCCTATAGATTTAGGTTAATGGCGCTTGGTTCCTTCGTACATAACATCGTCCATATAGGAGTTTTTAATTTGCAAATATGTGTTGGAATAAAATGTATTTTTTCAAAAGAAACAAATTTTGTTTTTAATTAAAACCAGACGAAAGTAATTCTATCTCTACATTGTATTGCCTAAAGACAAATCCACTTTCGAATATCTTAAAAATATTAAATGAACAAAATTAAACGTTTAGTCAGCATTAGTTACAAACAATAATTAAAAAAAAAAAACATTTTTTTCCCATATTTTGCTTGCATCCTACGCATGTGAGATTGTTTTGCAGTGTGTATCCGTTTATCTACGACATTCAGAGTGTATATATATATATGTGTGTGTGTGTGTGTGTGTGTGTTGGCGCCGCTTCGATTTCACTTTTGTTGAACGTCTCAGGCTCGTCTGGCAGCTCCGCCGTATTTGTCCGTCTTAGGCCACCTGCTCTGCTTGCTTGCTTTGCTTTGCTCACTTGCGCAATTCATTTTGCCAAAAAAAAAAAAAAAAAAAATTCCCCTAGAACAAAACAGATGTCGAATTAATCATCTGTCATTTTTTTTTTTATACTTTATTAAGAATTTTTTTCTATTAATATGCAAAAGTTTTAATTAATTTTTTGGGCGAGAGGACCAGTAAATAGGCCTACTTTTTGGGTTATGGCACAGCAGTAGTCAAATTCATATTAGATTAGTCTCTCTCTTCTATAGGTATTACCATTGTCAATGCTCTGCCGAATTAAAATCAATTATCCCACCCAATGCAACATATACACGGAACACAAGGGAGGATCGCAGCATCCCTATGCTGTTCAGATCACGATTAACAGAACTAGTCAATTCCAATCTTCCTTTGTCCCCATGACCTCCCGTGATTGGAACAAGCTCCCTGCGTTCATCTTCCCCAAAACCTACAATCTTCAGACTTTCAAGTCTAACCTCAACAGGCATCTTCTCAGTTCCCGCAGTTGAGTTCCCCTTTTATGCTTCTCCTTTTGTTTTTATTTTCTTCCTGGCTGCATGTGACCACTGGTCATTATAGGTCTTCGGACCTTATGCACCCATTCCAAAAAAAGACATCCTGGAGTTCAATCCCCAAGGAGACACTTTTCGACAAAAGCTTTCTCAATTGATTGATTGAACGTACTGCTTTAAACTCGGAAACAGAAAACGAAAAAGTTTCGATAAATGAAATTCAAGAAATTTCTTGAGGCCAAATTTCTCCAATAATTTCAAAATATTTTTACATTCTCTTATTTAAATATATACGCCTATATCTAATAAAAAGAAACTATTTAAAAATTCAATGTTAAGATTTTGATGGAAATACACATTTTGAGAGTAGGCCTATTTGGGTACAAAAAATTCGGTTCATAATTCATTTGATCTTCCCTCTCCTTAATGTAATATCAACAAAAAATTCATTACTTGAGTTTTGATGTATTATCGTAAACTAAATATATATCGACACGAAAAATCTGGCAATTCAAGAACTTTCGAATAGAAAAAAGTTGTGTGATGTGCGGCCAACACACCAGGTTTTTTTTTTTTTTATCAACATGCGTTCTTCATTCACTTATCAAAAGATCAATGATTAATAACTATTTATCAGGAATATCAGATAATAGGATTCTCATTTTTCCAATTGAGTTTTTATCGCAATCTTTCTTTATTAAAAAATACTCATTGAGTCTTACTAAATTTCAACAATTTCAGTTACTTTTTAGTGACTTTGGTTGTCCGTATTGATATAAAAACTAGGGTCCGACCGAAACAAGATTTTCAGCCGAAACCGAAACCGAAACCGAATATTCGGCCTCAACCTTAGTTTCGGCCGAAACCGTAACCGAAACCGAAACTTGTATTTCCTATAAAAAATTTTTTTCATTTTACCTTTTTTTTTTTTTTTTTTTGAATTTTTTTCCCTCCCGTGAAAATCATTTTACCTTTTTTTAGGGAGACTAAAATGTTTTTCTCCCTCAAATGCAAATTATTTGACCTTTTTTTTTTTTTGCATGCGAGTCTCATCCCATTTTTCAGACTCTGGTTTCGGCCGGCCGAGGTTCGGCCACTTTTTGGCCGAAACCGAAACTACGGCCGAAACCATGATTTTTGGCCGAAACTGGCCGAAACCGTAACCGAAACCGAATATTCGGTCGGTTCCAAATAAAAACTCAGATTTTTTACTCTTTTTAAAATAATATCCTCCATATATATTTTTTTCTTTTCAGATTTTTATTTTTGTTTTTAAAAAGATGGGTTCCTCTGTATTTCGCTTTTTTTTTTTTTTTTTTTTTAATAAACATTTGCACATACTAGTCATATTAATCTCAACTTAAAAAAAAAAAAAAAAAAAAAATTTGAACACAAATATTTATTAATTTCTTCTCTTCATAAATTGAAATGATAAATAAACCGTGAAATATCAAATACTAAAAATTTATTATTCCACTAACAACATAAAACAAAAGCCTCCTATTCTTTTATATATTAAGATTAGCTAATGATTAGATCCTTAGATCTAGCAAGTTTATTATTAATTATAAAAGAAAATTCAGCAACTTTTATTTATTTATATTTTATTCGTTGGTCACGAATCATGTATAGCTTATATTTCGGGTCTAAGCATAAAAAAAAAATCATCAATCGTGTCTATGAAATAAAAGAGAAATAAAAATCCAGCTGACTTTATCATTAACAAATAATTAGTTTATTAAAGAAAAATTGATGATTTAGACTAGGTATTACCTAAATTTTTTATTTACTATCTTTTCTTAACTTTCAAACGATAAAATTTTTTTTTTTTTAATTATATTCCTTTGGCCAAAAGATATTTAAGATAGAAAATTTGCGAGATATGCAAAATTGCACTCCCTGGAGTCGAACTAGGATCTCCACGCTTTCGCGGTGGGAGAATATTTAATTAAATTAATTTTTTACAGTTTATACAGGGTGTTTCAAAACTCAAAGATAATCAGTCAGTTCATGATTGTTCAAATTAAAAAAAAAATTCTTAAATTAAATTCTCTTAGTTTTCAAGTTAGGAAATTAGAATTTCTTACTTGTTCAATGAAGTCTTCTCAGCCAATCTTAAAGTAGGTCTCCCATATTAGCAATAAAAAAAAAAAAAACTTAATTATGAATAGTTGTTAATAAAAAATTATTAATCGAAAGATTCATTTTTATTATTTATTAAAATCCGACACTATTTCTTTAATATAAAATTTTGAAATTTTTTTTTTATTTATAAAACAACGTTCATTATTTATTCGAACCTTGACTGAGATGTCAAACAAGAAAATAAGAAAAATAAATAAATAAATAAATGCCTAATCAATAGAAGGTTTGTGAATAATAATTAAATAATTACTAGAGAGAAAAATTATAGTACTTTTACTTTTTTTTTTTTTTTTTTTTTTTAATTCATCTCAGAGGACAATAGCTTCTCTCTTTTTTTCTGAAAGAACAGTTAAGATATGTGAAAATGTTCAAAGATAAGATAACGACAACTTTTTTTTTTATCTTTCTCTTTTATATGTTTATACATGCATAAAAAATTTTCTAAAACAAGCATTATTATTGATATTTTATTATAATTCTCTCAGATGATCAATAAATTTAGAAAGGGTAGATGTACATTCATGGGAATTTATTTTTTCTCATTATTTTCTAACTTATTTTTATTTTATTAATAAAGATTTTTTTTTTTTTAGGTGTGCTCACTAGAGAGCAAATCACGATTGTCATGTTCAAAGTTTAACAAAATTTTCCACTGATTTATAGATGGGTGACATTTGTTGGTATAAGAACTTATTCAGATTGTAGGCCTATATGATAATTTTGCATATCCGCACTTTATACCTAAAAGGACAGAGATAACTCTTGAGTTGTGCTTTTCTTAGTGAAAGTATAGGCATAAACATTCTAGTTTGTTTAGAGTTCAATAAGCATTCTCTCTCTTATCTAGTAATACATTATACAATTCATTATTAAACGTAATACGATATTTGTTTTAAGTTATTACTTTCTTATTATCAGGAGAATTTTTAATTATAGACCACATTTTTGTATTAAATATTTATTAAAAATATATAAATACTGTACTACAACGTTTCAACTGCTTATTCTGCAGCCGTTATCAAGTACTGTGCAGTTATTGTACAGTTGAAACGTTGTAAAGTATTTATATATTTTTAATAAATATTTAATACACAACTTTCGATTACCGAAGGTAAGATAAAGTTGTGTGCTGTGCGACTAGTCACACCAGATTTTTTTATTTTTAACTATTTACAAACGAATACATAGATAATATTTGTTTTTAATAAGAAAGGGGGAAAATTTGTTTCTGGAAACTACCCATCCAAGTTTGAGCCTTGTTTATCTAGGACAAGCCTGAGGGCGCCTTTCTTCATCCCGCTACAAGGAACCCTAGATAAATAAATGAAAAAAAAAAAATTGTCAGAGAAGAAACCCTGCTGGAATAATAAAAAAATTATTTAAATTTTCATTTTATAATTTTCGTTAAGTAGGTTTGTGAGAAAGAACAGCCAATCAACTTCTTTTCTCGTTGAAGTATTAAAATTTTTACTAGACGTCCCATTCTCTATCGACGGGCTCCCGCCTAGGCCCTGGCGGGCGGCGTCTCGGGATATAATTAATAGTAGTGTCGCCATAAATGTATTTTATTAAATTTTTTATCTTAAAATGAAATATTTTTATATAAGAATAGTAGAGCTTTTCATTAGCATTCACTGACAATGCAAAGAATACGTGAATGTCTTCTCATTTCTAACTTCACCACACTGACAATTGCAAAGCATATTAATTAATAAAGGTATTCTCATTTTAAAAGAAATAAAAGTCAATATAATTCGAATATTAAAAATATATAAATATGTCTAGTAATAGAGAATACCATGTTTTTATTTTAAATTAAACATAAATAAAAATTTTTTTGATTATCATTCACTAATAACGCAAAGAATATTTTTCATTTTTGTGCCCTCTAAATTTAACTTCCTGGGTAGCCTCCAAGTCATTTATTCTTCCTGTAAGTTAGGCCACCCAAATGACCAGTTTACTTTTTTCATCAACTTGAAACAGCAAGTTCCAATATTTTTCACAACTACGCACTGTTTATAGGAGAGTTTTTATACTGTGGGAATATTTTATTAAAATTATTTATTCAAAGACCCTTCTTAGGGAAATCCTACTCCGACATGACGGTTTGATATTTAAAAAAAAAATCATAATATTTAATGAGGAAATTAACAAACACACTTTCTTGTTGATTATTTTTCCTCTTTAAAAAAAAAAATCCTCTCTATATTGTATATCATTCTTTTTTAGAGTTGCTTTCGTTTAATAGGATCTTCCAATCACAAAAGGATAAAAAAAATCGTTGCGGCTCGTCTTTAGAGTTTCGGACAATCCGTGCCTGGAGGGGCAGTCACGCTTCGGCGCCGTTGTTGTTGTTGTTGAGTAGCCGGGTAATCCAACGAAACAACGTCTACAAGGCCATCAGCCGTGACGAAGGCACTAGTGTGCCAGTGCACTAGTGAGTGACTGACTAGTCACTAAGTCACTAATACCAAGATTCTAAGACCAAAACCGAAACCGTTTCGGTCGCGCTAATCTAAAGGCCGTTTGTTGGGATGCACAAACCAATTTTACACAATCACGAGTTTTGATCTCTTCTTCTCCTCTATCATTATATTATTATTTTCTAATTTTAACACAAATCTTAAGGAAATTTAAATCCCAGGGAAAAAAAAGAGCGAGAGAGAGAGAGAGAGATCGCTGACGGAACAGACAGACCACCAACCCAAAGTTTTCTACTTTTTCTCTAAAATGATAGAATAATTATATATTTCGAAAAATATGATATTTCAACACTTGGTTTTAAATTTATGTTGAGTCTTTCTTATTTTTCATAGAAAATTTTTTAGCTATTTTAGAAAAAAGATAGATGTTATTTAATAATCAGTATAATGGAAGGATTATAAATAAAAAATAATTGGTCTTGCCTAATTTCAAACTCCGCGCTCATTCTCCAAATACCCTAAAACTAACACTCTTTTGGCCTCGAGCTATACCAAGTATATTTCAAATATAAGTTTAAATATTCTCATCTATAAGAATATAATAAATAAAACTTTTACTTTTTTTTTAATATTTATGTCAAGTCTTGAAAAAATAGTGTTCATTGCTGATGAATAGCTACTTGCAATTGCAGCTATAATGTCTAATATTGAATTACAGTTATTAAAGATGGATGTGTTGGCAAATACGATAGAAAGGATTTTATTATTATTAATTTCTCATTTAACATATAAATATCTTGTCCAACAAAAGAGATAATAAATTATTTATTATTTACAGAATGAATATTATTTTTTTTTTATTTAAAAAAAATTTTTGTACAATATCGAATAGGGCGAGCATGGTTGTTACCCCCATGAAAATTATTATTTTTATTATTTGAAATTTCTACCGGGATCCTCGTTTATTTACCCGAGGTGCTTCTTGTCTTCTCTTCTAGACACACACCTCAAACCCAACCGACCTCGTGGCCGTAGCCATCTACCAGCACCCCATGAAGTTACTTTAATTCCTGCTCCTACCTTCGTATTTAGCTAATGGGCTGATTCTTATTTCTAATTCCACTCGGTTCCTCCATGAAAAATAAATTTGCTTTTCTGCTTCCAAAAGTTGATGCTGACTTGATCATATAATTATATGCTGTCTCTATCATATTATAGGCCAGTCGACCAGTGGCGTCATTTGCCCCCCCCCCCCCCAAGGGCTCTGATTTTTATAAAATTTTATATTCTTAAATAAAATATTAATTAAGTAATAATTAAAGTAATTTCCCCCCCTTTTATAAACTGTATAAAATTAAACAATTAATTAAAAAACTTGCTCCCCCCCCAAGAAAAAGTTGAAATGACACCACTGCAGTCACCATCCATTCTTGGCCTTTGTTTTTTACTTTCTCTTACCCTATTAATTTTATTATTACAATACCTTCTAAGATTTCTTCTATAAAGATGTTTTTATAATCCTTACTACACTGAATGTTTATATTTATTCGTAGATGATCACTACTCTCCCTCCCTGGTTGAGGACATTTAGAAAATGTCTATTTGACTACGTTATGAGCACCGTTGATTAATATAGTGCTGTAAGATGGTCCTCCCTGGGGCGATCTCCGGTATCTCCTGAGCTTGCGAATCAATGTTTTTTATTCATTATTATACTTTTATATATTTTCCTTTGTTTGTTTTAATTATTATTATTTATATTTGATTTTTTTTCTATTTTTCATTTGTTTTTCCTATTGATTGCTATTGAAAATGAAAGATGGTAGCGACAAGCATGTCCGCTCTATTTTGTAAAACTTTTGTACTTTCTCTAAGAGGCACTGCCTTAGAGAATTCTATCTAAATAAATTCTAAATTCCCTCCCCCCTTCCCCTCCTTCCACGCTTCTTTTTCTCAACTAAAGAAAAATCTATAAACTTTGGTGTTGTTTGAATATATTATCTCTTATTTATAAAATAAATATTAATATAAAGCGATATAATAATATAGATAAAATGAAATTTTGAGATAGCACTACACAAATATCTACAGTATTAGGATTTGGTGTGTAACCTATTTCTATAATAAATAATAGGTAGCGTCCATTTTATGATTTTACATTATTAAATTATAAAATCAAGCTGAATAAATAAATAAATAAATCAGTAGTTTTTAGATTTGATTTAAAATAAACTTAGTTTTCGGTGTTTTTTTTTTTTTTTTTTTTTTTTAATTTATGTTAGGACTTCCATATATTTTGATAGATATTTTTACAAAGTACACAATAAATATATTTAAAAAAAAAATAACAGGAAATTCACATAAATAGTTACTCTAAGGTTGTCAGGAAAGGTCGAGTTTTTTTTTTTTTTTTTTGCTAGCTGTTGGCCAAAGCCAGTTCTTATACAATTTACAGATAATAATATAAACTGTATTACAAATAAGATAGATAACACATAAAACCACTTAACAAAAAACAGACATGAAAATAATTTATTTTCTACTCTTTAGAAGTTTATCCTTTCCTAAATTCAATGGAAACTTATGTAAGGCTAAGAAAATAATAACTACAGAATCCTTCGTCATATTGGGATTTGGGAGGGTTTCACTGGAAAAATGAACTAAATTGTAGGATTGAATGGCTGAGCTGATAGCAAGTACTTTTTTATGAGACAAAAAGTTTAATTAAAAATAAAAAATGGTGATGGTACAGGAAATTTGTAGGTTTTCTTTGCCACACTTACTAATAGAAATTTTATTGTGGAGACAATATTATTGATCCTGTCATGTTTTAAAGTGAGTAATAGTAATGACAGTTTCAATGACAGACAAATTCTTGCTTTCTTTTACAAACACAAGTTTACCAGAAAATTTCATGAAATAAATGATCAAATTTTATAATAATAACAATTGGGATGGATGCTCGTATAAGGCTGGATTAGGAAGTACCTGCAAGCACATTTGGGGCTGTACTTTTTATTCTGTAACCGCTATTTATGATATCTGATATGATGTTAGCCAAAAAGTGTTTGAAATATTTTATTGTAATAATAAATACAAGATAAATAAATGATAAATTAACTAAAAAATTAATACCGGTAATTAAATATAAAATTAATAATTTTTTTTTGTACTTACAAAAATAATTTAGAAGATTTAAAAAATATCACGTGTACAGACAAAAAATGTGTTTGGAGTGCACCACATAAATCAGCTCTTAAAAAAATACGATATGAGAGGCCTTTGCTCGAGCACAATTGTTTTGGAGAAAAACAAGCAAAAGATAGAGGCAAAAATTAAAAAGAAGGCTTCTAAATCTGATAGATTGATTCTTCTACAATAAAATTATTTATAATTTTCACTATACTGTCTTTTTTGGAAAAGAATGAAATCGAACTGTTTCATGCTTAGATGCATGACTTTTACACCCATAAACACAAAGTAGATACACATTGTTTTTATTTTTATAAGGAGAAAATTTCATATTTGTGAATATATTAGTGTATGTATGTATTATTTATTAATCTAACAATAATGTTTACTCGTGGGTTATAACTTTTTTTAAATAATACAATTATATCAGATGTTTAAATGTTCTTGTCCCTTATATCACGTTAAACGTATGAAGGTTTATCCTACAATCGCTAGTTCAATTTAAGCCACCAGGTAGCGTATTGAAATGCTAAAGATCCCAATAGACTTTGAGAATTTTTACTTTTTCTTACTTATATATGTTAATATATAGAGAGAGGGTATCGGATTCATGTCAAAAATTCGATATCGAGATTTTGATGGATATACCCGTTTTGAAGTTCCCTGAAATTAAAAAAGTGGCTTTCGCGACATTGTCTGTCTGCATGTGTGTGTATGTGTCTGTGAACAAAATATTTCAAGAACGAAAAGACCTAGGAAGTTGAAATTTTATATTTAAATTAGAGACCCCCATGGGACGTGACACGAAGTTTTTGAACAAAATCGGCTAAAGAGTACTAGTACTTTACTAATGTACTTTTTCAGTTTTTTTTCGATTTTCTCAAAATTTGCTCCAACTATTTTGATTAAAATTCATAAATCAATTATTTTTAGATACTCTTTAAAATGTATATTCTCATTTGGCCATTGAAATCTTATGAAGACCACTTTACTCTTGTTTTTCATAGGAAAGATAGGAGAAATGGTTGCCATAGTAACGAAATTTAAATATTTTCCCATACTTATACATTTTACATCGTGAAAATAGAATGTACCGTACTATCGAAAACTAAATATGTCGACACAAAAAAATCTGGTGTGCAAGGACAGAACACAACTTTCGATTACCGATGATGAGAGATATTTGTGTGCTGTGCGACCAGTCACACCAGATTTTTTTTCTTATAGCCATTTCTTAAAACTTTACTTTTTTCGATAGTACCCCTATTATCTTGTATAACAAGCCCTCCTAACTCTCCTGGATGAGATTTTTTTTTCTTTGTCTCCACATTTCTGCTTAAATTAATGTCAAAAAATGTTTTTTCCTCTTTCTATATACGAATTAAATTTAATACAAATTCATTTTATTTAATAACAGACATTGAGTAAGATTATATAGTACAAAAAAATCGAAAATCTTAGGAAATGCCCCCCCCTTCCTCTCCCTTCTTTGGTTACGCTAGCGATTTCATTTCAGTTCTGTTTTTGTAACCTTGGCCCAAGACACTTAAATTCTAAACAAAGAGAATAAAGTCAAAGACACCCTTAATAAGTTAAAAAAAATATAGCCTATTTTGATTTCGCAATTATAATAAAATATAAATTAACCACCAAAGCATATCTCACAATTCAGATAGAAAATTATAGAGAACGTTTTATTAGATTATATTTAATAAAATAAATCATGAGACCTTGACAATTAAAAAAAATTTTATGAATAAATTATAATAAAATATCTCCTTCCTTTTTGTTTGAGTTTTAGTACAAATAGATTAGATAAATGTTGAAATAATTAAAAAAAAAAAAAAAAAAAAATTAATATTGAAAATTTTGTGATAGACTGTATATATTAAAAGAGATATTTACAAGTCAGATTTTAAATTTGAACTAATTAAATGTGAGATTTATATTCATGATGGGTCAAATTTGCTTGAAATCAAACCCGGGATCTCCAGCCTATATATTGTATTTTAAGTTGTAAAGGTTTTAAATTTGCAAATCTGTTTTTACTCTCTCTTACTTATATATGTAAATAGAT
This sequence comes from Euborellia annulipes, assembly GCA_023213315.1. Classification (NCBI taxonomy): domain Eukaryota; kingdom Metazoa; phylum Arthropoda; class Insecta; order Dermaptera; family Anisolabididae; genus Euborellia; species Euborellia annulipes. Next base: position 14,756 of record JAKCPI010005211.1, on the reverse strand, counting down.
CTATATAGACTAGCCAGAAAAAGTATTGGTTTCATGTCAAAAATTCGATGTTTGGATTTTGAAGGAAATACATAGGCCTACATGTTTTGAGAACCCCTAAATCCAAAAAAGTGGGTCCCGCAAAATGGTACGTTTGTGTGTCAGTGTGTCTGTTTGCTGTGTCTGTGAACCAAATATCTCAAGAAGGAAAAGAGCCAGGAGGTTGAAATTTCATATTTAAGTTCGTGACCCCCATGGGACCTAACATGAAGCTTTTGAACAAAATCCTCCAAAAAGTACTAGTATCTTTATTGATGTGCTTTTTCTCAAAATTTGCTCTAACGATTTTGATTAAAATTTATAAATCAATTATTTTTTAGATGCTCTTTAAAATTTGGGCAGTGAATATATTTAAATCATTTGGATAAATAGTATAAATAAATGTGCCTGGGCCTCGATATATACGATATATCGACTTTAAATAATAGTATCGTTAAAAGTCTAATTATATAGTGGAATAAAAGTCTATATGTCCTTCGGCGGAAACTATTTATATGTCGACATAAATAATTTGTGCTGTGCTGCCAGTTACACCAGATTTTTAGATTAATTAAATTGTGGAAAGTGAGTTTTTGTTGAAAGTGAAAAGCAGTCGGATAGGTTGGAGATCCAGGGTTCGATTCACAGGAGCCAACGGACGATTAACCTACCATCCATATAAATTCACATTTAATTATTCAAATAATAAATATGGAATGGAAAAGAATAAGTACAGGTGCAGCAAATGAAGAGAGCCTTTGGATGCCAAATGCCGAAAAGGAGACGTTTCGGACAAAATTTATTTGTCCATCTGTTTGGTTTATTTGTCCACCCATTTTGTCCGAAACGTCTCCTTTTCGGCATTTGGCATCCAAAGGCTCTCTTCATTTGCTGCATCTGTACTTATTCTTTTCCATTCCATAACATCAAATGCAACTTCTCTTCTAATTTTTGAAAATTTCGGGAGGGGGGAGGGGGCGGGCCTTAAAACTGTAATAAAATCATATTGGTAAAATTATTAGCTGTTAGGGTCCCAAAATTTCGACTGCCATCTTGCTTAATCCGGCACTGAGTAGGCCCTTCACAGTTGATGAGGAAGAGTGACAAAAGAAAACAACTTTTACAGCTTAAAGTCAACAAATTTGTATTGTAAAATTTTCAGGGAAAAGGATTTTAGATTCAGATGATACCTCTAAAATCCCTCATATGTTAGCAAGAGGTGTCGAAAGTAGGAATTCGAAACTGCCAAGTATCCTTGTAGGTAGGCAAAATCTTGCGCAAATTTGTTTTGTCCTAAAATACAATACACTTTCTTTCTCTTCTTATTTCTATTATCTATCTATTCATTATAGTCTAAATACCCTCTTTACTAATAAATATTAAATTGTTTAACCTTGAAATCAATGATACATTTATTGTCAGCGAGTGAATGATAAAAAAAAAAAAAACTCTTCCTGATGTCAAATATTTATGCAATCCAATTGATATTGATATATTCTCAAAGGAGTGTTTTTGGCCAGAATTTACACTCTAAAAAATATTAATCTATATATTTTTATATAAAAAAAATTTAGGTGTCGTAACATCAGATCAATTTATTCATTTGTTGGCTATAATTTAATATCATTGCAAAAAAAACAGGAATTTTTAAAGAAACAGGAAAAAACGTGAAAAATTCCATTATTATCCTCAATATAAATTATATACAATTATACATTTTTTATTATTTTTGAATATTGATTTGTTTTCGACCCTGGGCAAGATTTTGCGTTTAATTTTTATGAAAAATAAAAAAATTAAGTTTTACTCTTGTAGATTGAACTTAATTTCATAATCTCTCTCTCTCTCTTTAGTCTTTGGTGTCAGATCTGACTCGTTGTGGTTACTTTGAGGGGTAATTTTCAAGAGATAATTATTTTCTAATAATTTATATTCTTTCTAATTGAAATAATTTGGATCGTTGCCAATTATCTATTAGTACAGGCTTGGGTCCCCATCCCCCTCTTCCCTCTCTCGGAGGCGCTGGCCAATCGCTGTCAACCTCATAGGTGTATGGGAGCTGGAATTCGAGTCTACATGCTTTTTCAATTGAAAAATTTGCTTTATATTAAATAGGAAGATCAAAGAGAGTTCAGTAGAGAGGGAGCTGTGATAAGTGAAGCACCTTCCGTGTTAAAAATCTCATCCCTCATTTGGAACATGGCGTCGCGTGGGTCGGACGTGCCTCACCTGGGCTCCTGTAAAAAATTAGCGTTTCTTCTAAACTTGAACGCCATTTGAGGTAAATTTCATTTCTCCTCGTTCATTAATACTTGGTTTATTATTTTAAATATTAGAAATATAAATGCCTCGACAAAAAATTATAATTTATTATATAATAGGTATAAAAGTAATTGTGATTTTATAAAAATGTATTCAAATAAGTAAAGCGATGTGGAAATATAACAAAATATTTATATATTGAGGTGGTCCGAAGTTGGTTTCTAGGCGATAAGTGCATTTATTTTATTCATTTAATAATTTGATATTATTTAAACTTATAATAAAAGCAGTTGATTTGGTTCTCTCTACTTGCAACTTTTGGTTCAGTATGCAAGTCAAGACAAGTTTGTTGAATGGGTTAATGGGTAGACATAGCTTATCTTAGCATATGGCTTACAAATATGAGTATAGTCTCTAATTCTCCCCAAAGCATAGGAATATTCTTGCACTAGCTGCGTCGCCCGTCTTCAGTGGGCACCTAGTCAGGCAAATTTCGATTTCCTGGATCTTTTTAGTTAGAGATATACTTCCATTTTTTTTTTTTTTTTAAGTGAGAGGATAATCAATTCATTTATGACATCCTGTATAAAACCTAATCCAAGGGATTGTAACTAAACTCTAGATTAAATTTTTTTATAAGATATTAATAAAATTCAAAATATAGTCTCTCAAAGGAACAAATTAGTGAAAACCGACTAGCTGCGTTGCCCTCTTTCAGCGGGCTTCTCCCAATACTATACACAATAAATGTTTTACCGTTCCAAACCACGATTTATCTTTAGTTAGTGGGAACCCCATTTTACCCACGATCAATCTAACAATTTACCCGGTCCAAACTCAGAACCGATCTTTTCGTTAGTGGGGACACCGCCATTTTGACCCCACCATCAATCTAACAATTGGATGTCCAAACTCACGACTGATCTTTTCGTTAGTGAGCAGCGACAGTTTTGACCCACGCATCAATCTAACAGATTGACTCGTCAACTCACTCTGATCTTTTGTTGTGGACAACGACAGTTTTGACCGCCCCGGACCATCTCTTTATCGCGATTTTTGGAGGGGGTAGGGGAGGAATTTACTTGAAAATTTTTTACAAATTTATTTTTACCATTTAAAGAAAATAAGTTACTCCTCCCCCCTATTAATTAATTAACTATTAATATGTTCGAAAATATTTTAGTTAATCACCATTCACAAAAACAAATTTATTATTATAATTTTTTTAAATATCATTTAATCATGCAAATTAGGATACAAATATTATATATCATTTTACTCGGGAGAAATCTAGTTTCTGAATATACAAAAAAATTATAGGTTATTAAGAAAAAAATATTCCCTCCTTCTAGAGCGCCCCCTAATTCCGATGTTTACCAAACTTTTAGTTCTTGACCTTTACATCTAGTTTATGTGTCAAAATACCACAGACATACACACAGACACACAGACATCATTCCAAAAACTACTTAAATGGACTCAGGGGACCTTAAATCGCATTTTCAGCTTCAGAATCAGATAATTAAAGATTTTATTTAAAGGAGAAGAAAGGATTAAAAAGTGTATCGATTTAGTGGAAAGAATGACTCGGGCTGGAAACCCCATATTTTCTCAATTTTTCTTGGGGCAAAGAGCTTTCTGGGGGGGGGCACGAGCCTTCTGGGGGGCACCCCCGGGACCCCCTAGTTACGCCCATGTTGATCTGTCTAGTTGGCAGGCAAAACTTTGTCAAGACGAAATCCACGGATTTTCAAATCACGGTTAAAACTCCCGGTCCAAAGATTTTGCCCATACCGTACGGTTTGGTGGCGGGCCAACTATACTTTATCTGGGGTTTTTCCTTTAGTTTGTGAGTGATGAGGTTTTAACTGTGGTTTTACTGCGGTTTTAGCCGCCCGGCGACTGGTCCGCCCCGTCCAACCCGACAGATCAACTCTCCGTTTTTAAACGAAATTGATAATGAGGTTTTAACTCGATCGACCCGAAGATTGTCCCCCCGTCCACCCGACGATCAAACTCTCCACTTTTTTAACCAAATTGATAACAAGTTTTAACCGATCACCCGACAATTACCGCCCCGTCCAACCCGACAATCCTCTCCTTATCCCACAATGATGATTAGTTTTTTCCGATAGAAACCTCACATACAATACCTAACCAGGACCCACTTGTGGCGGCCTCTTTCTTATAATCAGTGCTTTAACATTCACTTCACTTTTTATTTTCTCGAGTACAACAACCCCAAATTTTGATAATTCTCGTCCTCATTGAGCTTAATTTACTAAATTATTTATGAGAAATTAAAAAGACTAAATCATAATTTTCAATTATTTATTAAAATTTAACATTTTTAATACTTTGACGATTGTGTCATCTTCAGACATGAAGGTCAATGTGCTAAAAATATTAATTTTTAATTAAACATTGAAACTTATGACCTAGTGTTTTTAATTTCTCTTAAATACATTTTGTTTCAACTAAAGCATACGATTAATAGTTTAAATCTAATTTTCCCCATTTAATTTTATTGCGGGTATTTGCGAACACGATTACTTAGAAATCTAATGGGTTACAAATTTGCCATGTGTTTCAGATATTTTAATGCAAGAAAGGTTTTGTACTTATATATACAGGGTATATCTTTATGTTCATTTTTACTTTCTCTTACCTATATATATAGGCCTATATGTTAATAATTAAATAGAGAAAAGTATTGGATTCATGTCAGAAATTCATTTCAAGATTTTGGATTGGAAATTCATGTTTTGACGACCCCTGAGTCCAAAAAATGGATCCCCCTCTGTGCAAGAGCGGATCCAGAGGTGTTTCTCGGGGGGGGGGGGTAATTTGGTGTGACTGGTCGCACAATACACATTTTTTTCTTAATTTCAGTAATTTAAAGGCGCATTTGTACTTGTTTGCCAGAATATAAATACAAATCAAATTTTTAAGTATTAATTTTTAAAATTTTACATTAAAAGTAATTTTTTTTTTCGAAAAAAAGTATTTTTTTCAAATCTCGGGGGGGGGGGGGTATTTACCCCCTTGTATCCGCCCTTGCCTCTCTGTGTGTGTGTGTGAACAAAATATTTCAAGAAGGAAAAGGAGGTTGAAATTTTATATTTAGGTTAGGCATCCCTCTGGCATCTAACATGAAGCTTTTGAACAAAATCGGCTAAAAAGTACTAGAACTTTGGCAAAATGGTTAAATAATCCATTTAGGATTTTCCAAGGTCAAGAAATTAAGAAGAAAAAAAAAAGTACTAGAATTTTACTGAGGCACTTTTTCCCCAGTTTTTTACTTTCTCTTACCTCTATATATATATATTTATGTATAGGTACCTATAAATTCTAAAAAATTTCTTTAAAAAAATGGGAGTTTACACTTTTCACATTTTTTAGCATATTAAAATAAATTTTCTCTAATTTAAAAGATTATTATTTCAATTCATAATTATTTCTGCATTTTTTTAAATTCCGGCGGCCTTGGATTCATCTGGGATGATTCCTCTAAAAGAATTAATGCAGTTATGCAAGAATAAGAATTAATTCTAAAAAATCGAAGTTTTTTTTAAGAATATTTAACTGACTAATAGTAAGAAATATTACAATTATTCTATTAGTCATGAAAAACCGGGTATAAATAATCCTCAAAAACAAATAAATAAATTTTTTTCTTATCTCTCAAACAAGAAAAAATTAATGAAACGAAATTAAAGAAAAAGGTTATTATATAACCGGTACAAAAATTTTTTTGAGAGAGTAAATACAACACAATAATAAATGTGGCGCTCGTAACTCTCTTTTATCTCGTACAGGATACGAATCAAGGCTGACTGCCTGGGTACCTGGACACTCTTAAACAATAAAATTAATTTCCATTACTCATCTTCCTCCTCGACACGCAAGGGAACTAACTACAACTTTTTTTTTTAATGTGACTTTCAGAAAAAGACCATATTTTTTTACTTTCTCTTACCTCTATCTCTATATATAGAGAGAAAGTATTGGATTTATGTCAAAAATTCGATGTCGAGATTTTGATGGATATACACGTTTTGAGGTTCCCTGAGTCCAAAAAAGTGGTTTTTCGCGACATGGACTGTCTGTCTGTGTATGTGTGTGTTCAATTTTAAGCATGAAGGAATTGAGCTAGGAGATTGAAATTTTATATTTAAGTTAGGCACCCCACTGAGGCAGGAAAATAAGCTTTTAATCAAAATCGGCCAAAAAGTACTAGTACTTTACTGATTCACTTTTTCAGTTTTTTTTTTTTTGATTTTCTCAAAATTCGCTCCAATGATTTTGATTAAAATTCATAAATCAATTTTTTTTTAGATGCTCTCTAAAACTTATATTCTCGTTTTGCCAATGAAATCTTCTGAAGACCACTTTACTCTTGTACTTCATAGGAAAGATAGGAGAAATGGTTACCATGGTAACAAAATATAAACAAAACAAATAGTTTATAAATTTTTCAAAATCCAATACCGTACTGTGTGAAACTAATATATCTCGACACAAAAAATTTGGTGTGATAGCATAGAACATAACTTTCAATAACCGAAGGTAAAAGAAAATTGTGTGCTGTGCGACCTGTCACACCATATTTCTTTTTTAAAGATGTCATGAAAATGGAAATTTCTCTTGAATTTTAGATTAAGAAGGAATCAATGTCGAACCTTGATATCAGTTAATAGACTGTAGTAAAGCGAATCAATGTTTTGAATGAGTAATCTCAAGTGTAGCGAAACAACGAGCCTTTCTATCAGGAGGCTTGCCTTGAGTTGTTGATTCAAATGGCCGGTTTATTCCCGATTCAGCTCATTGGCCAGCCTACTCTTGTAAATTTCTGAATGAAACCTCCCACTTGACAACACAACACATAATTGCTCCGTGCGTATTATAGTTTTCACTAATGCACATCATCAGTGATCGTAAAAAAAAGGGGATCGTCTTTTCTGAGAAAAGAGCTTTGTTTATTTGCGATTAACATTCGAGAGGAAGACACACTGGCCAAGAAAGGGGGAGAAAAAGAACCGGAAATGATCATGAGGGAGAGAACTCTACGTAGTTCCGGCCGACAGTCTAAGTACAGACATCAACTTATATTTATATATACGAGTACATCAGGCGCTGCTGTTATTTCCCTTTGATGTCGTGACCAGCAAAAGACACACAAACACAAATGAATGTTCAACAAGTTCACCTTGAAGCAGCAGCGAGAACTTAAAATTTAAAATTCGGTGGACGTTTGGCAAGTTGTTGTGTTTGTTTGTTAACTTTTAACTATAAGGGAGAGAGAGAGAAAGAGAGAAGAGAATGGAGAAAAGAGACCTTGATGTTGTTTTCCGGGTGTTTGATTAATAAATAAATAAATAAATAATGAACTTATTGTCACCACCGGAGGCATAAACTCGCAATAATTCGACTTTCCCTATAGGCACTCCCTTCTATGACAGGTGATAGTAGCCTACTACTTCTCTTCATCTCCAAAACTACTTGAAACAAAGTATCGTAAAATTTACTAAACCAAGAACGAAACCGTTATTATCTTTACATTCACTTATGAATGTCACATTAAATAAATTACAAAAAATAAACTGCAGTAGCCAACGTATAACCGATAAAATTTTTCTAGTTTTATTTTTTTTCTAAATTTTAAATTTACAGAATTTTGAAAGAATATGTTTCTTTACCCTTTTCTCACCTAGGTTTCAGTAGTTACTGTCTTTTTTTATTGGACAATTATTTTAAAATCTAGCTGACAAAAACAAATAATGTAGCCGAGAGATTATAGATAATATCAAATGTCAAAATTGATAACCTTAAAGGCCAAGGAGTTGGGAACTCAGGCAATCCGATGAATATTTATTTAAAAAATTATTGGATACGAAATGGTATAAATAAATGCATTTTGACCACAATTTATCGTAATTAATAATTAATAAGTATCGTTAAACGTCGTCGCTATGGCCGAAAAGTAATTATATGCCGAGAAAAACTATAAAATATTGAAAAAGATGAAAAACAAGAAGAAAATGCAGCCAATGTAGTTTCTTTATTGAGATTCAGCCCACGGCTAACGTTTCGATCCTAGGTTTGGGCCATCATCAGAGCTGCTTCAATTCCGTTTCTCTCCATCTCACTGTATATTATCAACTTTAGTTCTTCTCCGATTCCAGCAATCTTCTTAGAAGTTCTTGGAACCGGAGAATAACTAAGTGGATAAATCATCATCAGAGCTGCTTCGATGCCGTTTCTCTCCATCTCACTGTATATTATCAACTTAGTTCTTCTCCGATTCCAGCAGTCTTCTTGGATGTTCTTGGAATCGGAGAAGAACTAAGTGGATAATGTATAGTGAGTTGAAGAGAAACGTCATCGAAGCAGCTCTGATGATGGTCCAAACCTAGGGTCGAAACGTTAGCCGTGGGCAATAAAGAAACTACATTGGCTGCATTTTCTTCTTTTTTTCATCTCTTTCAGCATCTACTCTACAGCAATACATCTCCCTGTTACAACTATAAAATAGTCTGCTTAACCACATGACCAAAGGGAAAACTTCTTGTAAAACAATTGTAATCGAATCTAAGAAAGTCCTAAAAATGATAGATATTATGCATATTATTACTTGGACGAATAAAGTATACTTTTATTATTAAAAAAAGGAATAAACCTAGATGTCCTCAGCAGCCGAGTAGGCAAATTAAAAAAAAAAAAAAAAAAAAAACACGACTAAATTCACCAAGACCAGAGAGCAGGCTATCTGCTGGCTGTCAAGGTCTCTCTCGCTCGGGTAAACTCGGAGAGCCAAGAATCACGCTCGGTGTGACGAAGCTTAATTTCATTCACTCTCCAGCATAAATTTTATTCGCAGTGCGCCCAAAGAAGTTTTCACTTGAAAGATTTCATACTGAGCGAAATCATTTTTTAAAAAATTACGATACTTCCTCGATAAGAGTATAACTCTAACAACCGAAATTCATCCATGGTGTCCCTCAACCTGATAGTCAAGGGTACTCTCGAGAAGTATCTATTCAAACAAGAAATTTTTTTTTTATTTAAGGCTTTTTTGGACCTCTGAGATCATATAGACCCCGTTCCTATTGAGAGAAATTGAACACACATTGAACAGGATCCCAGAAAATAATTTTTATAAAACGACATCAACAAAATTTTTGCAAGTGTGAGGCAATTTCTGCACAAAAAAAGCGAGTATTCAAAATTTTGTGGAGCATTCAAAAATTTTCAAAAAGAGTTGAAATTTTTTTACCGATATATTCAAAATTTTAAACCATGAAAGCTAGTGTGAGGGGCTGACAAATGAGAATATATGTTCCCCCCCCCCCCTTCGCCTTAAATTCCAAAAAAAATATATATTCTATGAAACACGTATAGGCCTAATAGGGAGAATTTTTTTATTTTGTTTCATTTAACGGTATTTTTCGGCAACGAAGGGCATTTAGACCCCATCTATTTATTTCACCTGGATTGGTAGCCAATCAAATTGAAATAAATTGTTGAGACTGGATCCGAACCCGCGACCTTTGATATAAATGGCCAGAACGCTACCAACTTCACCTAGGCCCGAGGGCAAGTTTAATCGAAAATAAAATGTTGTACAAAATTTTTGTGTAGCGTGAGGAGTCATTCAATATTTTGCACAAAAAATCTAGCTCAATATTTTACACAAAATTTTGTACGATCCAGGAAATTTGAATTTTCTTGAGCCATGAATTTACCCAAAATACGATTAGACATCTGACCAATTTCTTAAACATTTGCCTATCGGATATCAATTATACTTCTCTAGTGCGTAGTATGAATTTTTTTTTTATTTTAAGTGAATTGATCAAGTGATAAAATTCATGCACACCTAAATGTTCACTAGCTTATCAAACATAACCTTTTAATGTAAAATTTGACACGATATTACAACAGCCCTGTCTCCCTCTTCTATATTTACATCCGGATAAAAATTTCCTTAAAGGATATAATTTCCCAAAATAAAGCCTATTAGGAAAACACACGGAAATATGTAAATACTTAAATTAAATGATTTCTCTGAATCTTTCATCAGAGAAAAAAATATAAATATGAGAGACGTATTTTATTCGGAATAAAAAAATCAAAGGTCATAAGAAAAAACGTAAATTAATTTCTTTCCTTGCTATGTTTTTGCCAAATATAGAATAAATAAATTATTTTAAATACTAAAAAATAGATGATATTCAAACCCGCAATTATTTATTTTTCCTCTTAGAAAGAGAGCAAAAAAAAAAAAAAAATCAATGCATTTCTTGTTGAGAGTCCTTAGGCCTTTTTTTATTGTTTCTAATACAACTCTCATATTTATTTAAATTTTCTGTATCTAATATTTGATTATTGCATAGAGGAAACAAGTGGATAAAGGTCAAAAACCAAGGTAAAATCAAACCATAATCAAAATATTTGTTTAGAATATCAATAAACATAACCACACCTTAAGGAAAAATAAATTAAAACAATAGAAATTACATGTATATATTTATTTTCCATGCGTATAAGCTTTGTAAAAAAAAAAAAACTCTCTAACATATGCAAATGTATTTTTTATTTATTACAAAGAATTATCTGAAAAGGAAAGTTAAGTTTCAGTTGATGTCACTGGATAAGATCACATGATTAAAATCGTTTAGTAGAAATAATTAAAAAAAATTTAAATTTCAGATCAATAAAATAATTAGTTAAACTCATTTAATATGCTAAAAAAATAAAAAATTATTTACAACTACTTTCGCAAGTATTTTATTTGGAAATAACCTTATTAACTAAACCAACTTAATTAATGATTTTTAATAGGCAAATAGTTTTTTGCAAAAAAAATCTGGTGTTATAAGTCGCACAGAAAACTACTTTCTCTTACCTACAGTAAGAGAAAGTTCTGTTCTGTCTGTGCTTGTCACACCAGATTTTTTTTGTCGGCATATGTTTAGTTTCCGCCAATATATTAAAATTCATGATATAAAATTTATATTTATATTTTGTTACCATGGCAACCATTTCTCCTATCTTTCCTATGAAAAACAAGTAAAGTGGTTTTCAAAATATTTCAATGGCAAAATGAGAATATACATTTTAAAGAGCATCTAAAAAATAATTGATTTATGAATTTTAAACAAAATCGTTCGGAGCGGATTTTGAGAAAATCGAAAAAACTGAAAAACTACTAGTACTTTTTGTCCGATTTTGATCAAAAGCTTATTTTCACGCCCTAGGTGGGGGTCTAACTTAAATATAAAATTTCAACTGCTCCTAGCTCAATTTCTTTATGTTTTAATTTGGATAAAGACAAACCATGTCGCGAAACCACTTTTTTTGGATTCAGGAGACCTCAAAACGTGTATATCCATCAAAACCTCGACATCGAATTTTGACGTGAATCCAATACTTTCTCTCTATATATTAACATATATAGAGGTAAGAGAAAGTAATAATTAAGATTTTAATTAAATACAGTACTTATTCCGTGAGATACAAGGTGGTCATTTATAATATATATATCTCCGATGTTTTTGGCTGAGATATTCATTTCAAAGATTATTATTCACCTCTAATCCAAAATCCTCTATGTGATCAAGCTTAATAAAAATTTTTGACGTAAATTCTGTTGTTAGACGAAAACTTCTCTTCGTAACCAGCTTAATTTTTTTGTACTTCAAATGATGTCATTAGGGCTTAAACAAAAAATAACTTTTTTACCCAGTAAATAATTGGTTCATGGTAGCTGAATGGTCCTTGGCTTTTTTAATGGAAAGCCCCCGCTAGTTATGCAACCAGGAAAGGTTTGCTACTTTATTTTTTTTTATATAAATCAAGATTCCCCTTATTCGTGATAGTATAAAATAAAAACTTTGTTACTTTATTTTGAAACACCGAGTCCTTAATTAGATTTAATATTTTTTTTTTTTGACAAAGAATAATTTATTATTTATTTTAATAAAAAGAAAGTTTTCTTAAATTGAATTATAATATTGAATTTCGAGTGTCAAAATATAATAATGAATGGATCATTCATTCATTCATTATACAGCAGACACAATTTCTCTTGACTTGATGGGTCTTGCCTATCTACGTATAACATGTAAAGTAAAATAGAACAATGATAAGCGGCGTGAATGTATGCATGTATGGAATAATATGTTTAAGAATGAACCAACTCAAATATAATCACGACCAGCCGTCATTATTCAAATGATTAGACTTGGTCTCTTTATTCATAAACTTTTTTTTCTCCTTGCTTCGAAAATTACTATTCTAAATAATGACTAACTCTGTTTTTATTAAAAAAAAAAAAACTAGCCTTCGGCGGGCTTCGCCTCCCTGGACCCCCCGCCGGCTGGCTTGGGCCCGCCTGTGGCGGACCCTCGTCTTTTCTTCATTATAAAAAGAAATGTATTATTACTACTATTCCGACCCAGTACTGTGAGGGACCATATTAATTTAAGTCCCACCCATGCGTTTTCTACTTGTGATTATTTCATTGTTTTTATAAAAGAAAATGAACATTTTTATTGGAAATATTCTAGGTTTGAACCATGAAAATTTCCATTAAAAAATATATGTTAAAAACAATGAAATAATCATAAGTAGAAAACGCATGGGTGGGACTTAATATTGTCACTCACTGTACCTGCTAGAAGATTTATTTATATTATATTCTATATAATATAGAATATTTAAATGCAAAGAATACATAGATATTTCTCTATGCATTTCCTATGGGAGAAATTGTAACTTTAGCAATTAATAACTCAAAAAGTTATAGAAATTTCGGAACCCCAGTATTTTTCCTGGACTCTCCATAACGTCCTTTATAAGACTGCAAAATTTCGTTTCAAAATTTCAACGGGAAGTTGGTCAAACAGAACGTGACAGACGGACAGACAGACACAGCTATTATTATATATAGATTAATATATAAACCGACAACAAATGAACAAGTAAATAAGAGTGATATCAAGATGGTGAATTGTTCGGGACAGAGATAGGACAGGAGCCGGCAACCTATTTTCAATAGAAAGTCATTTTTTCTTAAATAATTTTACCAAGAACAACAACAGACCTTTATTTTTACTTTCTCTGATTATATATATAAGAGAGGAGAGAGAGAGAGAGAGAGAGAGAGAGAGAGAGAGAGAGAGAGTTGGATTCATATCAATTCCATGTCGAAATTTTGATGGAAATACAAGTTTTGAGTCCAAAAAAGTCAAAAATGGTCTCAAAATGGTCTGCTTGTCTATGTTCAATTTAAAGAATGAAGGAATTGAGCTTTGAGGTTGAAATTTTATATTCAAGTTAGGCACCCCCTGAGACGTTACATGAAGCTTTTGATCAAAATCGGCCTAAGAGTACTAGTACTTTTACTTTTTTTTTTTTTTTTTTTTTTTCCAAAATTTGCTTCGACGATTTTGATTAAAATTCAAAAATCAATTATTTTTTAGATGCTCTTTAAAATGTATATTCTCATTTTGTCCTTGAAATCTTTTGAAGCACACTTTACTCTTGTACGTACAGTACACATGTTTATGAAATTTATTTACTGGGACGACGCATACATAGTTGAGAAACCTTCATTTAGCCTATATGCATAAATTTTCTAGAATTTTTTTCTTCTAATACAGTATTTTTGATGGCAAAGTCGTGTGAAAGAACAGAAAAAATAACAGTCTTAGCATAGAAAAGTTGTCGATACAAAATACTTTTAATTAATCTTTCATTTGCATATTTTTTAAGCAAGTATGCGAAATTCATTAAAACTTTTTACTGAATAATGAAATTTTATAATTTTGCTTACTTATTTTTTTTTTTTTTATTACTTTAATCAAAGCATATTATATAACTTTTAATGTAATAAAATTATTTCATTATCAGATCACTACTCTGTAAATGAATGAAAGGGCTTGAAATTTTTTAGATTCGAATATCCCTATTCCAAACATATTATGCTTATTTATATTTATATATTTTATTTTAAAATTTAGGTATTCTATGACCTTCAATAAAGGTGCGGTGCAGATAGTCATCTTCTTTCCTCTAATTATTAATTTTTTATCCTCTTATTTTTATATTGTTAATTAAAACAAACATTTCCATTGTTATTTAATTTCAATAATTAAAGTTGTATTACCACCCCTCCTCCCCTCCCGCCCTGGTCAGGAGTGGACGCCGCCGACCGCCCCTCCCTTCCTTCTCCCCACCCCTTCCCCCTTCACCCTCTCTGCTGGCTCGCTCTGCCCGGCAGACGAGTCGGCGTCGCTTGGGCAACAACAACGCAAGCAAAATCTCTCTCCCAAATCTGTGCTGCTCCTGTTCCTTCCAAAATATCCAAATGGCATATTAGGTAATTATTTCACCTTTATTTAACAAATCCAATTCCATAAAGATTCAATTCTTTATAGGAATATTCTGGAAAGTAATATAATCAAATGGAT